>BQNB010008097.1:32001-57189 GCA_026074375.1 Tanacetum coccineum
CATTTTCCATCATCTTTTTCTCTAACAATCCAACCCACATCTCACTTATTGTTCTTGGTTGATCTTAAGATTACTAGTATTCTTCAAAAAGTGTATTATTGACCATTCCTATGGAATACTAATGTTTTAGCAAAAATGATTTTAGTCTATCATACAAGCTTTAAGAGCTTGCTTAAGACCATATAAAGCCTTTTTAAGTTTGTAAACATAATCTGGTTTTTAAAAATCAATAAAACCCATAGGTTAAGTAACGTAAACCTCTTCGTTTATAAAACCATTTAGAAAAGCACTCTTCACATCTATTTGGTATAATTTAAAATCTTATGCATAAGTGAGAGCAATAAGTATCCGGAATTACTCTAATCTAGCTATCGGAGCGTATGTTTCATCGTACTCTATACCTTCTTGTTGATTGTATCCTTGTGCTACTAATCTAGCCTTATTTCTAGATACAATACCATTTTCGTCTAACTTGTTTCTAAATACCCATTTATTAGGTAGAGGCACTAAATCCTAAACATCATATCTAATAAATTAATTTAGCTCCTCTTGCATAGTTATGACCCAACTTTTATCTCCTAATGCCTCCTTGACATTCTTAGGTTCTATGGTTGAAATGAAACAAAGAAGTTGCTTTTGTTTTGGGCTTGTGATCTTAGCGTGCTTTAATTTAAATTACCTCTGACTTTTTCTAATAGGTGACTTTTAGACTCTTTAATGTTGACCACCTCGTCAACCTCTATAGACTCATTTTCTATATTATTATTCTTATCTAATTTATCTTTTCTTTTGATAGCATCTTCTTCACCAACATCATCATCAACTAATGGTGATAATTTGGTAGGAGGACTTTCATCGAATGTCATGTTGAGTGATTCTTCGAATTCCATGGTATGTTTATTCAAGATAATATAGGCTTTGCTATTTTAAGAATATCCTAGGAAAACACTTTTGTATGACTTAGGGTCAAACTCGGTCAGATAGTCTTTAGTGTTTAAAATGAAGCACTTTCTTCCAAACACTTCAAAATATTCTAAAGTGGGTTGCCTACCTCTATATATTTCATAAGGGGTTTTTTCCTAGAATTGGTCGGATTAATATTCTATTAAGAATATAAGTTGAAGTGTCAACGGAGTGGCACCAAAATTTTTAAGGTATGGATTGTTCATTTAACATAGTCCTAGACATTTCTTGCAGTGTACGATTTTTCCTTTTAACAACATAATTTGATTGTGGAGTACGAAGAGCCGAGAAATTATGGGTAATGCCTTGTGCATCACAAAAAAAATCCGAATTATACTTCGTTATCAAATTCCCGACCATAATCCATTCTAATAGCAACTACAGATCATCCAAATTGATTTTGGATTTTCTTAATTAGTATTTCAAATTTTTCAAAAGCTTCGCTTTTGGTTTTTAAATTTTTTGTCCAAGTGTATCTTGAATAATCATCCACTATTAGTAAAGTATATAAGTTACCTCCTTAACTTCTAATAGCGGATGGACCAAATAAATCCATATGTAAAAGTTCTAAACATCTATTAGTAGAAATCATGTTTTTAGCCTTATGGCTTGCGTGAGCTTGTTTTCCTATTTTTCTAGCATCATAAAAATGTTTATCATATTTTAGCTTAGGCAAATTTCTAACCAATTCTTTGGATGACAAAGATTGGATTAAATGCATATTTGCGTGACCAAGTATTCTATGCCACAAAGTAGAGTTATCGTCTAATATGGCAAGACATAATTTGTCTTGAGACTTATTTCCTAATTTCATGATATATAAATCATTTTTCCTAATCCCATTTCCTATGATTTTACCATCCTTAGTTATTTCGCTACCGTCTTTCGTAAACAAGACTCTACATTTATTGTCACAGATTTGACCGACACTAAGTGTTGTTCCCTTTGAGTTAGTGACCAAAAACTATAAAGTTTAGATAAACTAACTCATGGCTTATAGTAATGTAAATGAAAATTAGTTTTGACAATGTATAAGATAAAACAGTAAGAACACATAACCAATTTTCAACGTTTAACTCTTATGAATTTATTAAGAATTATAACTCATTATATGCGGAACTACAATGGGGATTGGATGAAAATATGTGTGTGCGATCTCCTAACTAAAAACTTTGCACAACTTAAAGTGTTGTGCAAAGATGACAACTATGCTAACCAACTGAGCTTGCTCAGGGACTTAGTTAATTTAGAGGAGTAGATGTTTGTGAAAGATACGACTTTGAATGCATAAACTTAACCTACTCCATTTACAAGGCTTTTCTATCTATACTACTTAGGTTGGGTCATACCCACATGGGTGATAAGTGCGTGTCCCAAGGTTGATTGGACAGTACATGCCTATTAAACTTATAATCTAAGTATGAGACTAACACACTTTTAAAGGTCATTGATGACACTGACCTTGTCTTTATACTCTATGCAGGATAGTTTGAGTTCAAGTAGATAAGAGCTTGGACTTATCTATTTTCAAACTATCCCATCTATTCTTTAGGCTCTTGTCTTCAGGGTCTTCTAGTTGTTAGAGATTGTATGGGGCTCAGTAAGTCTATTGCCATAACTCACTGAACCCATCACCTTCTCTTTTAGCTTAGGGACTTCATTCACTAAAAACCACCTCACTGAATGGTTGAGTCTTTCTTGTAAACTCAGGTTGAGCTCTTGAAGGTAACTCACTAAGTAATTGTTCACTCAATGACATTGGAATGTTAAAGGTTATCTAACACTTAGGATATAAATATAGCCTACGTGTTTTCATTATAAGTGAGTAAATACAATTTCTTCTTACATTGAGTCTAGAAAGCAAGTAAGGGATACTTGTAACTAAAAGTATTTCATTAATTGACAATTATATTGTCTTACCAATCTATTACAAAAGATAATCAAAACATTACATAAGGACTAAGTCCAATTTGTATCCCATAGCTTCCAACTTCACACTCTTTGACTTTAACTTTTCTTGATCAGGGTGATCTGCACTCAACTTCCTCAGCTTTAGGCAGAACCTATGGTTTTTAGGAGTAGTGATGGTTGAGGCCATCACAAGGTTATTCTGTAGGGTCTCAACATCTACTTTATGGATGTCACTCATTCTTTAAAAGGCCTTATCGCCAAAGAAATCAATAAAGAACATCCCATACTCAAGTTATTCAATCACCATATTGTTAACAAATAGGACACCCTCAGGAAGACTCCTATTACATTCCAATCCAGGAATGCGGATCTAAGGCTCCAAATCCATGCTATTTCTTTTCCTTTGTGAGAGTTGAGAGGAGGCTTGTTCAGGAGCAGGGGCATGAAGAGCTGACTAAATTCTAAGTTCTTTAGGGATCTTCTTTAGTCTTTCATATCTTTTACTCAAGGATGTCATCAAGTCACTAACAATCCTGTTCATCTTACTCTAAATGATGGGACCCAGTTCATCCAATTTAGTAACTCCAAAGTCACCAAACTTAAAAGGATTATGAACTTCAAAGTTCCTTTTATTAGTGCCTATGTAAATAGTGATTACTGTAGTCTTTGTGTTAGGGTAAATCTTGATGTCAATGATTGTTTCTGGTTTCAGTCTGCTGGAGGTAGTCCACATGTAGTTGTCAATCCTCTTCTTCTTGACTCCCATTGCTTTCTTGACCTTTTGAGAGTGTTCTTTATTCATGACTTTTATCTCGGCATCTTGTATATTTTGGAAATCCTGACCACCTTTTGCACTCTCAAGAACCTTAGGATCAATTCCAGCTTTTGAGGCTTCTTCATGTATAACTTTGATCAGCTTAGACTTGGTCATTGCCAATAACTTTGCCTCCTCAACAACTTTCTTAATCTTCTCTTCTTTGTCCAAGTGAGCTTGAATTTAATCATTTATAAGGTGGTACAGCTTCCTATGAATTTTGTAAGGAACTCTAACTGGTTCATCAAAGTCAGGATGAACTTTTCTTGAGGCTTTGACAAGCTTCTTTGGAGATTCACCATCCTTAGTATAACACCTTGTGTTTTCAAGTCATTGATGACATCGATAAATCCACAACGTACCTTTTGTATTGTACGCGTTTGCTTTAAATCGCAAATGTTAAGCTAAATCGCGTAAGCTAAAAATTAGCGTTCAATGTAAACGGGCATCAAACAATTAAATGTTTACATCAAGCAAGGGTTAAGTAATTATTTTGAGAATAATTATTAACTTTGTTCATTTTATTTTTATCGGATACGTAAAGTGTAAACGTTTCGCGATAAATTGCGTTTAGGCACTCCCGGAACCACCAAAACTTTTCTACGCTTCAACAAATACCCACTTTTATACCCAATACATAAAAATTACAAAAATATATCATAGATCTCATACATATGCCGAAATTTTTGTAATATATACAAAGTTATACAAGAAAAACCTTGCAAGTTGGTTTTGGTACATCACTTCTCATTTATACATAGCCATACCTCCCATGCTTCCCATACCCTTGACCAACTTTTTCCCTAAATCACTCATCTTGTCTTGAATAGTGTTATTGACTAGCTTTTATACATATAAGTCTTGCACTCCTAAAGAAAGATAACATACACTTCATTTTACTTAGTAAAATTTCACACAACTCTCTCTTTTGGCTCTTACAAACCCACGGCATCAAACTCCCATCCAAGATAATCCATATCAAATTTTCTACCACCTATACACACCTACATACATCCATCCTAAGATATTCTAAGGTATTTCCAAGCATAAGGCATTGGTTTACCAATATTCAAGCTTAATCCAAGATTAAGGTTTTTCAGGGTTTTTATCTTTGGGATTTTCTATCTAAACAAGGGTTTTAGATTAATTGGATTCATCATCATTCATACACCATAAGGTCATCTAGAACCCTTTTTGTTTCTTTCAATATTCATTTTATGCATATGTTAGTTCTATTGTAGCTTGAGATCACACATGTAGGATTTTTTAAATGGTAAATGGAGTTTTTATTGTTATGATTATTTTGCACACTATTCATATATGTTGAGAGATTACTAATATATGTTAAAGGGAATGAGAAAGTATTGTACCATATTAAGGTTGGTTGGTAAAAAAATGATTAACTACAAAAGTAGTTTTAAGGTATAAAAGCAAGGTTTTAAAAATGGAGCCAACATGGTCACTCAAGATTCTGTCCAAATTCGTTATATATTTTAAAACATTATTTTATCTTTTTATAAAGTATTATGATTCACGACGATTCCGAAAAGGTAGAAAGGAAAAAAGATATTGTCACGGATTTATAACGAAAAGTTAGAGCGGAAAACGAGGGTATTTATTCGAGGTATTAAAAATCCAAACATTTGTTATGTTAGTGGTTTCTGTAGGATTTTTAGGATGGTATATTGCGGCACTTTCGAGTCCCGTTTCGGCTTCGGCCGAAACATGGGAAAGTCGTTCGGAAGGTTAGTTTTACTTTCCGCAAGGTTCTTTATGTCTAATGCAAGTGATAAGGGTCGTATTTTAAGGCGATAGACGGGGGGCAAAAATCTGGCTCTTTTTTGGTAATTAATCAACTGCATCAGATCTGATTAGCGATGTGCTTTTTCGCACATTTCGGTCGAGTGAAAGTTAGTTTTCGGGGTCTCGGACAGACTGAAAAGTTGTTCCAAAATATCGTTTCGCAATTAAATTCTCTTTAGAACCCGAGTCATTGAAAATGTGATTTAGTGGGTCATTATAGTCGGGCTTGACTTAGAAAATAAACTAATATACTACAGTAGTAACAACACTACCAGTAGTAAACTACTACTACCAGTTAAGTAACACATAACTGTTGTAACAAACACTACAACAGTGTAAAAACACTACCAGGAGTAACTATTACCCTACCAGGATTAACGATAATTACTTTTTAAGATATTTATAAATGTTTTACAATTATAAAAATAAGGGTTTTCAACTCAAACATTTAGATGGTGATTGAGCTATATAGAATTATATGTGGTTATCAAAGTGCTATAATACTAGGGAGATACTGCACAACAGAAACTATAGCTTAACTATCTTTTTCAAACTTTGGCTTGTTCCTAGCTTATTTCTACATGAAAATGAAAACCAAAAGTTGCTTAATGAAACTTAAGATGTGTACTAGGGATATCTAGAAAGAAATAAGCTAAGAGTTAACAAGATTAACTAGAAATTTGCTATCAAAAAGTGAAAGGTTCAGCTTATTAATGAAAGTTAAAAGTTAATTTTTAAAAAGCTAATGGAATACTAACTAGGTGCTTAATACTAAGTTCTGACTTCTTATTACAAAAGCTAAGAATAAGCTAGTAAAGAGATTAGCAACAACAGTACTAACTGAATTAGTACTGTTGTTTGCTGATGTACTTGGTTATAACTAAAGTGCAGGCTAAATTCTATATTGAGAACTATCTAAACTAACTATCTAAGTGTTATTTAACCTGCTTTAATCAAATGTGAGCTCTAAAATGGTGAGAATCTCTAAAAACTTAAAACTACTTAAGCATTAAACTACCCTGGTGCTAGGAAGGATCTTTAGAACTTAAAACTTTGAAAAACTACAAACTAATTCTCAAAACCTTTTTAAAACTTTATAAAATCACTTAACACAACTGACTTATGCACATTTACACACTAGAGTTGACTTTAAAAGTCAATAACTCTTTAATCCAAACACTAGTTAACAAGAGCTGTCACAAATGAATTCCTTTTAAAATCTATTTTAAAACTAAAAATGCTGAATCCTTATACCTACTCTAACTTTAACTAACCCTATTAAGCTAATTGATCACTAAAAACTACAGCTTATTAGAAGTATTAAGCTAGTTACTCACCTAGCTTATTCAATTAATAATGACAGAATTGAAAAATATGAAAACTAAATGAATCCTAGCTACAATTACTTAAGGACATTTGTATCTCTTAACTAACTAAGCAAAATTAAACAAGATTTAGCACACAAAAAGACAATTCAATAAGCTAAATGTAATAAGCTAAATGAATGCTAAAATGAAATATAGAGGATTAAACCTGGAATTGAAGACTCTTCACACTAAGCTATCCAAGAGTAGAAGCTTAGTGTTCCTAATGGCTTCCAAAGCCTCTAAACCAAAAGCTTAAGCTCTATAAGCTTCTTTGAGCTTTTTGCTCCTAATTGCTTCCAAATTTGAACTTAATTGAACATTTGAACACTTAATAGACTAAAACAGTATTTAAAAGGTTTTTATAACATTTGAAAAACTTTAAAACTAAAGAAAACTCAATAAGCTAAAATTAGCTTATTTCAAACTTATTGACTAAAAACGGCTTAAAACATGAAAACTTAAGAACAAAATACAACTGAACTTGCTTTATTGCTTAAAAAAGGAAAGTACAAGAGAAGAAGCAAGTAGTACGACTGAAATGAAAGATTAAAATGCTTAATTCGACTAAATGAACAGTAACTTTTAGCTAAAAAGGAAAATTTACAAAGTAAACTGAAAAATTAACTAATCTAAAAATTAACTAACTCCAAATCTGAATGCTTGAGCTTCTATTTATAGAGAGATGATGAGAGGATGAGAATCTCAGTTAATCCAAGCCCTTGATCTATTCTCTTTGAATTTAAGCCGTTGGATCCAAATCGTGAGGTGTTCGGACCAATTAGATGTTGCCAGGTGTCTCAAATGACGTGGAGATGCTTTAATACGAGGTAGGTTGAGCTTGTATAAGAAGAGACTGGAATGGTCTTAGAGGGTGTTTGGATTTCTCAAATTTGGCGGAAAACCGCTTTTGTAAGCGTTAAAGAAGTTTAGAGGCCGCGACTTGTATAAAAAGTTGAGAGAATTGCAACAATTAGCCCTGTGTGTTTCATTTCGTCCAAGATTGTAAGTTTTAAATAACTTCAAATTTTAACACACTTTTGGCCCTTGTACTTGATAACTTTTTTTTTCTCTATTAAACCATCTTTCTAACTTTGTCAATTTTGGTCCTTTGACTTCAAAACATCCAAAAGAGCCCTTGATATCTTTTGAAAACTTGTCATTATAACTTAAGTTTAATATTACCCCCTGTTATGTTGCTTATTTGATTTCATGTATGAGTTTATGTGGGCTTATTTGATTTCATGTATGTAAGTTTATGTTGCATATTTGATTTCATGTATGAAAGTTTAGGTTGCTTATTTGATTTCAATCATGTGTGCGTAGTAGTATTTGTTGCTCTAATATTGTAATATTTGCAGCTTAGATTTTTTATGCGACTGGTCGTTAAGTTTATAATTATTATTACGTACTATTTTTATGCGGCTTGTACTTGTGTTAGATAAGTTTTTAATTGAGTTGTACTTGGCCACTTTAATTTTTATGCGACTATGATTGTATAATCGTCTATACATATTGGCTTTGAAAATATTTTAAACACTAACAAAACAATGACTTCCATATACAAAATTAAGTTTCATCTTTTGTTTAAAGAATCAACTAGATCAGTTTTACTCCCAATAGAAATTAACTACAAAGGACTAGTTAGTTTTTGCAAGAAAAAGTTTGGCATCAAAGAGGTAGACGACATCTGTTTGTCCTACGAAGACAATTATGAAAAATTGACATAAGTGATGATGAAGACCTACAATGCTGCTTAACAACATTTGGTTTTGTTTATGGGAACGCATATGTGCCTAAAATATTCATTACACTAACAAAGGTAAAAAAATTGTTCTTCAACTACTAACTTTGTTAAATTCGATCTTAATGTTCCATTATTTTCTAAAAAACCTCATATGGAACCAACGCTGTCAAACTCGCGAGTTTACACGTAAGATCGTACGATCTTACGTGTCCACCTGATAAAACCGTATATGATAGGTGTAGGATCGCATCAGAGGTAGGATCGCAAGTAGGATCGTAAACTCGCACGTAAGATCATAGGATCGCGTGTCGATACGAGTTTACCAAATTACCAAGTTACTAACTTATTGACTTACATACTTACTAGCCTATTACTTTTTTTGGGCCTAAAAAAGAATACGAGTCCGTTGATCTTAGTAACAAGTATTGACATTTTGATTCCTAGATTTTCTAATCAATAAACCTAATTATCTACTTTCCCTAAATTGAAATTACATGAAACAAATTAGGGTTCTTCTTCTCATGTTCTAGTGGTAATTGTTGTTTTTTCTTTTACCTTTTCATAGTTTTAACTATTAACCTTTAAGTTTTAATTCACATAGCTTAATTGTAGTGATACTAGTGAAGTACTTTGTTTTGAGACGTTTATTATGCATGTTATGTAATTTTATTCCGTTAAATCGTGAATGTGACGATTGAAACTTAACTTTTTTATGTTTTACTTTTAATTTGGTAATTTAAATTTGAAATTTGACATTTTCAAAAGGATATTATATAAATTTATATTTGATGATGAGTAAAAATAAAAATAGTTTGACTTGTTTATCCGTTGCTTACAGAACATGATAAATTGGTAGGATCTTACGATCTCGATCTGATCTTACGATCTTGATCTTGCAAAGACAAAAACGATCTCAGGTGGGATCGCGATCTTGACAGCCTTGTATGGAACTATTCTAGTGAACATAATTGGAAAACAAACAACACATTTAACAATATTCCTAGTCCACCACGTGTACCAGAATGTATTATTCGTAGGGACGCTAAAAGGCATAACAATTTATATCCACATTATTTTAAAAAAGGTTATAGAGTTGATAATAAGAGAGCTTGTATGTATGAAATTAGCATAAAAGCAATTAGGGAAGGGTTTGAATATCGCATAATTAAATCTTGTACTAAACGTTATAGTGTACGTTGTGCACAACCAAATTGGAATTGGCAAATTTACACACTTATAAGATTAAAGAAACTTGTATTTTTGAAACGTCCACCATTTACAACATGAACACATGCTCTAGAACACAAATTCTACCAAATCAATGTAATGCTACTAAAAATCTCATTGGTCAATTGCTTACTGAAATACCGAGGGATCATAAAAGGGTTTATAAGCCAAATGACATACAAAAAGATTTCAACTATAACTGGAATATAGACATTTCTTACAAACGAGCATGGGGTGAAATGGCCGCATTAAATATGTTGAACGGTAGCCAGGATAGTTTGTTCACGCAGTTGCCATACTATTTCCATAACCTAAAGTTGGCAAACGAGGGGACGGTTACTCACATTGAGATAGATGATAAAGGATGTTTTAAGATGTGTTTTATAGCATTCGGTGTAGCGGTAAGGTTTTTGTTACTAATTTTGTTTTAGTCCTATAACTAATGCGTTATATATACAATAGATTCGGAGTTTTGCATCGTATATGAGGCCGTTGATAAAAATTGATTGAGCGCATCTAAAAGGCACATTCAAAGGAACAAATTTTCTCGTAGTTGGAATGGATGCAAATAATCAGATTATACCACTGGCTACGGGTGTTTCACAAGGTGAGACGGTTGAAACATGGTCTTGCTTTCTTACGAAGTTGAAAGAATGCATTGGTGAGGATCCTAACATGGAAATCATATCGGATAGATACTATGCGATTACCACCGCATGTGCTAATGTCTTTCCAACTGCCTTTCATGGATGTTTTTGTCGTCATTTGACGATGAATTGCAAATTTAGTTCAGATAAACTGAAGGCATGGTATTGGAAGACATGCAAAGCTTACACTGTGCCTGAATTTGAGAAATCAATTTCTGGCATTAGAGCACTAAGACCTGAAGCATACAGAAAACTTGAAGCGACTTGGTTTGAGAAATGGTCAAGAGCGCATTGCCTTGCAAACAGACACAACTACATGACATCAAACTATGCAGAATCAATAAATGCCTTAACCAAGACTGTTAGAAAGGTTCCAATCAGGTTATTAATGGACTACTATCGAGACCTCATACAAAGATGGTATTTTGAGCGTAGCTACATGGGTGAAGGTACTTGTTTTGATGCATTTTTTAAACTGTTACTAATTATAAAGTCTATTGAAACAACATAATAATATTAAACTATCGTTTATTTTTTAGATAACCCGGCGGCGGATGAATTATTACGATTTGCAGTTGAAAAGGTAAGGCATAGAATGCTAAAAAGTGTGACGTGGACTATTTACGGTGTTGATAGGTTCAAGGTTTATCAAGTTAGAGACAACAAAAGATTCCACCTTGTTGATTTGGCTAAGCATGAATGCTCGTGTTGAAAATGGCAACTTTCAGGTTTACCATCTGGTCATGTTTGTGCATTGTCTAGGTGTCTCGCGATGACTAACTGTAATAGATGGGCAAAGGCGTCATTTTCTAAAAGAGTTCTTAAAGGTACATACCAAGAATTGGTGTATCCTCTTGCGGATCCAAATTTATGGGAAACTCCTCATGACTTGCAAGTAGTTTGACCACCAGCGTTGGTTAAACCATAACATGGTAGACCTAAAAATAAAGATAGAATCAGGTCACAAGGTGAGGATCCAAAAATTGTAGAAATCGTAGAGGGGGGGAGGGGTGAATACGTTTCCATTAAAAATCTTAAAATGTTTCGTATCAAATTACCGATCAAGCGTGATACAATATGATGAGTGTTCATACAAGTTATATACACATATTAATACATCGATTTACAACAATACAACCCAACACACAATATTTACATTTATTCAAGACATAATTAAGACTATATAATCAACACATCACACAATTGCAAGTATAAATATAAAGCGATAAATGCGAGTATAAATGTAAAGAGATAAGTGAAAGGAAATGCAAACCGGACACGATGATTTATAGTGGTTCGGTCACGAAGCACCTCTTCGCCCTACTCCACTCCCCGAGTACCCAACTCGAGAGTTTCTTCACTAGTCAACAAGCTCCCTTAAGGCGGAGAAAACCGTACACAACGTTGCTTATATCAATTTCCGACACTAAGCTAAATGTCGAGTTCTAATCTTAGCTAGAACCAATCTATCACAACACAACTTCACGACTTCACAACTTCACGACTACTTCACAACTTCACTACACAACTTAGCTTCACACCTTGATCACAACTACACAACTTCTTCACATCTTCACAACTTCACAACTTCTTCACACCTTCACAACTTCACAACTCCACACCTTCACAACTTCTCCTCACCACACTACTTATGTCACAACTATCTAACACTACTAGAAAGGATCACCAAGATCCAACTACAAAACACACCATGATCACCATGATCAAGCAATTATACAAGTTTGGAATACATGGACTCGATCTATGCATTGTGAATGTAAGACATGTCACGAATGCCCTAACTAGCCTACATAACTTCGTATCTTAATGATAACAAAAGTTCTTCTCTTGCACTTCAATGGATGGATGATTAGATCACATTTTAAACAAACTTATAATAAGTTAAGTGATCAAAGGAAAGGGTTTGAAAGGAGGTTTTAGATCTGAGAAAACTTTGTGCAAAGAGGTGAGAAAAATGTTGGGGAATAGTCTAGTATTTATAGGACAAAAAGGAGGAGCGGGGTCTATGGCCGGCCCCCTTAAATAGGGTGCCGGCCCCCTTAATTTTAAGGGGGCCGCCCATGTAATTAAGGGGGCCGCCCCTTATTCAGACGCTCCCTTTTTGTCCTATTCAGGGGAGGTGTTTACTGGACCATTTCTAGCCGTTTTAGGTCCGAAAATTTGAAATTCAAAATGTTTATTTTGAATAAAACATTTCTTATAAATACAAAAATGTTTTGTATATATTTTTAAAAATGTTTGTCCCATTTTATAAATGTAAGGTTTAAAAAATTTCTTTGATCATTCAACAAATTAAAGTTTGTTTGTTCATACCTTTAGTGATTTACGTCGGGTGCGAACTTAAATTTATTGTTGAAGAAAACTTGAGACGTCGAAAGATGTTGACGAATTGATGATTAGTGATTACGAGTAACTTAAGCACTTTACGTTATGTGTTATAAGTTGCATGTTTGTCATCACCAAAACATAAAGAGAATGTATAGATTAAATATCGTAATATTTCTACCAACAATCTCCCCTTTTTTATGATGACAAAATATGTAAACTATAACTCATAGTAAAATGTATAAATTATTTGTTTACACTTCTTCTCTCCCTTTTGTCGAAGCAAAAAGGTGGACACTTAGGCAAGACTTTTACTGCACTTCAATCCTTGAAACAAAGAGGTGAGCTTGCATCATCCCTAGTGAAGTCTTACTCATATAAACCTCGTAAAATCATCCCAAGATATCTACTTTGACACTTGAGGACCTGTAAATTGACTCTAGTAGATCCATTGATCAAATATGTTATGAACTCTTAACCTACATCAAGGGTTAGTTTCACGCAACATAATATATATAAGAGAAATATTATAGGGGTGGAATACACATATCAAGAAATGTGTAGATGTCTTAACGTGTACAAATGTAGTGACTTTGACATTTGCAAATGCTCCCTCTCGGTGGATGCTCCCCCTTGTTTGGGCACCAAGGAATCGAACTAAGGAAGTGAGAAACAAAACAAAGTTAGTAGACAAGTGCACATATATATAATTGTAACAATTCGTGTTTTCGGGTCATTTTATGACGTCATTTATTTCGTCATTATTTCACTATTTTTTTTTACATTAAACGTAAACGGACACCAAACAAATTAAGGTTTTCATCAAGAAAGCGTTATATTATTTTACGAAAGTAATAATTAACTTTTTTTTGTATTTATTTTTATCGGTTACATAAATTGGTTACGTAAAATTATTACGTTTTGCGATAAAGTAAGTTTAGGCATACCCGAAACCACAAAAATAATTCTACGCTTCAACAAATACCCACATTTATACCCAATACATAAAAGTTATAAAAATATATCATATGTATCATACATATGCCGAATTTATAGCTATGTATACAAAGAAATATAAGAAAAATTCTTCCAAGTAGTCTTTGTACATTTCCTATCTCAATTAAAACAGGGCCATACATGTTCCTTTGACTCCAAAACATGAAAAACAAGAATCCCTAAAACCCTCTAGGTGTTTTGTTGAACACTATTGGTAAATTTTGACCAAGACTTCACATATAAGGTGCAAGTAACTAGAAAGATATAGATAACACTTAACACTTAGCAAAATCAACAAAACTCTCCCCTTTACTTCTCTATAGCTAGGGAATAACACCAAGCCCCAACCAAATCCTATACTAAAATTTTATAACAACCCATACACTCCTAACACCATCCATCCTAAGATATTATAAGGTGATCCCA
The DNA here is from genome assembly GCA_026074375.1 of Tanacetum coccineum. Taxonomy (NCBI): domain Eukaryota; kingdom Viridiplantae; phylum Streptophyta; class Magnoliopsida; order Asterales; family Asteraceae; genus Tanacetum; species Tanacetum coccineum. The sequence goes on from BQNB010008097.1 coordinate 46,246, forward strand.
AGCATTGGCTAACCATATTCAAGTGATTATCAAGTAAAAGGAAGCTAGGGTTTCACTAGGAAAACTAGGGTTTTCATTGTGCAAGCTTTGGATTTTTATCTAAACAAGGGTTTAGATTACATTGATCATCATCATCATACACCATAAGGTCATCTAGAACCCTTTATGTTCTTTCAATATTCATTTTATGCATATGTTAGTTCTATTGTAGCTTGAATCACCATGTAGGATTTTTAACATGTAATGAGTTTTTTGCTTTTAATGATCATATTGCACACTATTTGTATGTTGAGATATTCTAATATTCATGTTAAAAGGGATGAAAAGTAAATTGTACCATATTAAGTTTGGTGTAAAATGATTAACTTACAAAAAAGTACTAAGGTAATAAAGCAAAGGTTCAAAATGGATTCAACAAAGTCCTCAAAGATTCTGTCCAAAATTGTATATATAACACATTATTTTATATTTTTATAAGTTGTTGATCACGACGATTCCGAAAAAGGTAGAAACTTGTTCAAACGGATATTTATAAGAAAAAAGTTTTATAGAGCGAAAACGCTACGCGGTTAATATATTCGAGGTATAAAAATCCAGCATTTGTTAAGTTAGTGGTTTCTGTCAGGATTTTAAGATGGTATATTTGCGGCACTTTCGAGTCCCGTTTCGGCTTCGTCGAAACTTGAAAGTTCATTCGGAAGGTCGTTTTACTTCCCGCAGGTTCTTTAAGTCTAAATGCGGTAGTGATGGCGGGTCGTAATTCGGAGGGCAAAAATCTGGGGCTTTTTGGTAATTAATTACACTGCATCAGATTTAGGCGAGTTGCTTTTTCGCCCATTCTCGGTTCGAGTTCGGGTCTCGAACAGAACTGGAAAGTTGTTCAAAATATCGTTTCGCATGAATTCTCTTTAAGAACTGAGTCATGAAAATGTGATTAGTGGGGTCATTATAGTAGGGTCAGACTTAGTAATAAACTATAACAACTACCAGGGGTAAACTATATATACTACAAGTAGTTAATATAAACACTACCATGAGTAACTAATATACTACCAGTAGTAATACTACCAGGAGTAACTAATATACTACCAGTAGTAATAACTATAACTACCAGGAGTAACTACAACACTACCAGGAGTAACTAATACCCTACCAGGAATAACTATAATTACATTTGCAGATATTTATAATGTTTTACAACTATAAATATCGTTTTCACTCAAACTCAATTAGTGGTGATTAGCTAAATAGACTATGCATGGTAGAGATTAACTTCACGTTGATTTAGTACTTATACGGCCTTAAATTAAATAGGTTGCATTCGACGATTTGCGTGACACATTTTTATTGTGATATACTTTACAATTACCTTTCAATACTTTGTGAGTTCATAGTCTCGCATTTCAATCTTTTTAATGTTTTATAAACCCGCGAGGGGAATACATGCTCTTTTACAAACTCATATATTTTACTACAGTACAATTACCTTTCAATACTTTGTGAGTTCATAGCCCCCTTTTCTACAAAATCTACGGGGTGAATTACATTGCTTGTTTTACTATTGGACACAAGTGTTTTTCAAAGTGTATGCTATCCAGATTACTGCCTGATTATTAATGCCTAAGTTACCTTATTGCCGTGAAGTCCCTATTATCATGAACCGTTAATTGCTATTATAGTGAGCGCTGGTGTTATGGATAGATCTATCGGGACTAACAATCCCCACCCTTACTTGGGTCACTAGTTTGATCGGGTGCATTTAACATTGAGAGATGTTAGGTTGTTGGCAAGCATCCTATATTCTGATTGGGGCAAAAATCTAGTTAAGGCTTCGGTGTCATGAGCTTAGTGCAATAATATATACTTAGACTTGATGAATGTGTTTCTCTTGTCTACATTACTTGTTTTGGACTTCGGAATATGTACTTAGTCCACCATTACTTCGATCTTGTGGTCCGCTTTTTAAATACTTCTTGATTTACTGAATCACTACTTGGATTTCGGATGGATTTCGGAAATAACACTTTTAAATGGTGTAACGCTACTTTTTTTTCTGAAATATTTCTTAAATTATTTCAATACCGCTTTTTACTTAAACCTATGAATTCACCAACATTATTGTTGACGTTTTAGCATGTATTTTCAGGTTACTATTTTGCTAGTGGAGCATTGGGAGCATTCGAGTCGCGCGGATATATATATTTTTGAAGGCTTAATAACTTGTGTACCATTCGACAAAAGTTTTGACAATGTTTTCTAATACATTATAAATGAAACCTGTTGCAACTCTGATCTCTTATTAAATAGAATATGACTTTATTTAAAACGTCCATTTAAGGTCGTTTTCCGTGACTTGTGTTTTGTGCCCTGAAGTAGCACCCCAATGTTACCATTCCGCTGCGTTGTCCTGATTTTTGGGGGTGTTACAGATGGTATCAGAGCTGAAGTCATAGAGAACTAGGTCATTTTCAAAACCTAGACTATGACCATGTTTTTCAAAATATAGAGTCTTTTGAACTATTAGAGACAATAGATGACCGCCAAGCGCTGGTTGTGGTCTTGGCACTGTTGGGGTGTTATAGCGTTTCAGTATAATACAATATATCATTCCGAGACTTTTATAATCTAACATGGTATCCGAACAAGTCTTATCCTAAGACCTAGTTGGAAACCTTGGGCCGACGACTCTAGCCACCCCGTCAAGCCTTATCCGTCACCATTTATACAATATCAATGTATATGTATATATGTTTGTTTTGCAATATCAATGCTTGGTTTTATTTAAATGTCAATGAGAAGGAATCATGGAAACATGATAACAAAGAGTACAAACATGCAAACGGACACATAATATGAGCATGTTTTTTTGGATCAGTTAGCGATGCCATTTAAACATATCTTACGTTATAGCATAAGTAGTTTCGTTGTAACAGTAGTTCAGTAATTAACAACTGCATATTATATATCAACATGGTTACTTGAGTTAAAATATATGGTTTAGAATATATGATTTATGAATTTATCATACGGATCGAGTATATGATTGATGGTTTTATTTAAAAGACACGATATAAATGAAAAAAAAAACATATATCAAACTACCTTAACAAGATAATGTTAGGAAAAAGTAAAGCAACACAGATTGGTGATATATTATCTTGTCACAATGACGTTGGATTAACATACTGGTTTGAATGAGAGATAATGAGTCATGACCAACGTGCATGTCTTGTTTTTCTTCCTTAAAATACTTGTAGTTGTTAAGAGTTTGGAATAATTTATGTTAAAATATTGAGAGAAAGAAAATTAGAGAAGAAGATTTGATCACTGACATAAAACAATTAACGGCGCAAGTGAAGAAGGAATACACGTCATGGATTATATGACAATCTGACAACTATGTGACGTCTAATATCCCCTAATAACATGCACTACACGAAAAAAAGAGAACGGGCGATGAGTTTATCCCCGACCACATAATCCCGTCGGAAAACATCACTAAACGAAAAAATGTCATCTTATGTGGCACTAATTCTACAAGACTTTTTAGCAAAATTTTAATACATTTTTCCCGGCGACATGTCGCCGAGGAGACGTTCGTTAAAGTTTGACCAAATAGTTCAACGAAAATCTTAGCGGCAACTTTTCCCGCTCACTTTTCCCTGGCGACATGTCGTCGGGGATAAGTTTTCTACACACCGACTGTGTTTAAGCCAAGAGATTAGTGTTAATTATTTTGGAGGTGACGTGGTTTGAATAATCCGTGGTGACATGTCACCGGTGATAATTTATTGACTTTGTCTGACTGAATTAAGTAGTTATTGGTCTGATGTGGTGACGTGGCCAAAGTATTCCCGGCGACATGTCGCCAGGATAATATATTGACTTTTTTTAACTGAATTAAGTAGTTATTATTTATATATTTATAAATAATAAACAGTTTATTATTTATAATTATATATTTTTATATAAAATATTTATGAAAAAATTCTAACCTGTTCTTGGTTCCTTGCGTTTTTTCGGTTCGGTACGTTTTTTTCGGTTCGGTACGTTTTCTGGGTTCGGTCTAATATGCGGTTCGTTAATAAAATTTTATACGCGAGTTACAATAAAACAATAATTTTTATACATACCACTTGTAGAAACACAAGCGATGCCTTAGACAGATAATCATACGCGACTTAAAATAAAACATACGAACTACATAAAAAAAGTGAGATAAAAATTTAAACAATAAAACATACGAATTACATTAGAAAAGCCATAAACGTTTAAACAAGGAAACATACGAATTACATTTCAAATGACAAACTACTCCAAATCAGGTTTTCCCATGTCATTATAAACTTCGTGAAGTAGTGCAGTGACTCGCGTGATCTTACTCCTTTTTATATATAGATAAATATAAATATACAACAAGGATCAAAATCCACGAATTCAATAAAAGCGGAAGTCAAACAGGTAGTCAAGAAAAGAAAAAGAAAAATCCAAAAATATTAGGGATAGATTAGTGTATGAATAAAAAAATGGAGAAAAACAGGACTTGTCAGAAGCTTTTGATTCTTTAGGTTTCCTTTGCCAACACTTTGCTACTTTTCAAAAGTATTAGCTCGAGGGTGATTGAAATTCTTAGTTTTTCCGTATATGATGTAACTTCATGAATATGCGTGAGTAACACGGCACCTTATATGGGGGATTTTGGTATGTGCCTTAATTACACAATACTCTTGGGTAAAACCTTTAAAAACGAGCTAAAATAACCAAAAACGGACTTAAAACGCCAATATACGCTTGTTTTGCTAATTGTAATGTGGCAGAACGATAGAACTAAGAAAAGGAGACGCGAAAAAACAAAGCCAAAACGGACAAAACCGGGACTCGGAATGGAAAAACTGTGAGAGACAAAGCCAAATCGAAGCTGAGAAAAGTCAATCAAGTCAAAAAGTCAACAGAAAAGATCCAACTTGGTCAAGTCAAATCAACCCGTACAAATCCAAAGTCACCATTGACGACATATAGATTTGAGGGTTAAAATTGCCAAAAACCCTAAAACTAGTATATATAAGAAGAAATGAAAAAATAAAGACAAGGGACCAAGCTGTCAATGAGGGAAAGATATGACTACAGAGGTGAAAAAACTGTCAAGGTCCAAAGACTTTACCACCAAGGACGGTTTGGTAAGTAGTGAAATAACCCTTGGGGACTTGTTTTGCCAAGTCCCCAAAAGGTTATAAACACAAGGACGAATTGTGCAATCGACCATATATCCCTCAAGGACCAACCTTGCCAAATGGGTAAACTTGTACCCTGTCACCCCAACACCTTTTCCCGCCATTTTTGAAACCCAAAACCCACTCACGGGTTCGCCTCAAACCCCTTTTACCCTGTAACTCACTTCTCACCATGATTAACAACTTACCCCCCCCTCAAGCAAGTCCCCCCCCCCCTTCCCCCCCCCCCTCCACAAAACCCCTATCCTATTTGGCAATCCCACTCTTTTCAAGATTGATCCAACGCTTTGATAATTGATTTTTGAAGATTGAAGGTCAGGATGTGTTTGTTGGATGAAAGGGGGGCAGGATGTTTGGCTCACTCTCGTCACCCCGCCCCCTCTCATCACAACATACAAACACAAACCCCTCAGTTATAAAAGAAGAGGAAGACAGAAGAAAAGAGTAGTTAGTTAGTTTTTTTTCAGTTTGTAATTTCCCGTATTTTTAAGCTCTTTCTTTTACGTTTTTCAAATTTGGTTTTAATTACTTGTACTCGTGGTCTCTATTTATCTTGTATTAATCATTTTACGCAATATAATTACATTTTTAGTTTCAAGTATTTTATCATTTCAAAATTTAAGGTAATATACTCCAAAAAGCACTAATAAGGCTCATTAAGGCATATAACTTGTTCCATAAGCTCCAATTCAGTTAAAAACTTGTTAGAAGTCAATTACTTACTTATTTTGTTCATTTTAAATCAAAACATGATCACTTGAGTTCATTTGGTGCATTTTGGAAGCAACAAGGAGTTAATAAGCTCTCAAAAGCTTACCTAAGCTTGTAAGCTTGTTTATAGGCTAGGAGCCACATAGTTCATGTTGTAGCACTCACGTCTACAAGAGGGCCCTAAGTACTGAGACTAACAAAGTCCCAAGGTTTAAATTCTCATTTTCCTAATAGCATGAAATGTTAGCTTAACTAGATTTGCTTATTGTTTTTCATTTTGCTTTTATTAATACTCAACCATGCTTGATTAGTTGTCTTTTATCTGCTTAAAGTTTTCTCTACTTAGTTGTTGTTGAATTTCTCAATTTCTTTAAAACTGTCATAGTAGTGCATAATACACCTAGGTGAGAAACTAGCTTTTTCTTTTTAATAAGCTAGGACTTTTACTGTTCAAATAGCTTAATTAGGTTAAATTTAGGTTGAGTTGCTATAAGGTTTTAGCTGCTTTAGTTTTTAAATCAGTTTTAAGCTCAAATAGTTTGGGACAGTTTACATAAAGGGGTGTTTGGCATAAACCTTAAAACGGGTCAAAACAAGCTTTGGCATGGGTTGAGACCACTTAGTTACTTTGAGCTTAAGTTTTAAGCTTGCCTTAAGCTGTTTTACAAGTTCTTTTAGTTTGAAAATTGTTTTCAAAAGTTTTATAACACCTTGTGTTAACTGTTGGATTTTTAGAAAACACCACAAGTGCTTATTTAGTTAAGCACTTGTGGTTTGAGTTTGAGTATCAAAAAAGAGTGTATTTTTGTGTGTGTTAATCAAGCTGCAAACACCTTTGGTCTTTTGACTTTGTAAGTCAAAAAGCACCAAGTGATTGTTTATAGCAGTTTTAAAAAGAACCATAAGCCTTTTTCACTTACAAAATTCAGCAAGTTAAAATGAGTTTTAGAAAGTAAAAATTGTTGCACAAGTCCCTTTCATAGGACTCTAAATCTGTTTTAGCTTATCTTTTTAAATGAGCGTATTTACAAGCTTTTACAAGCTGTCAATAGAGCCCCCAGTTTTAAAGCTTTAATCACCCCTGGGCAAAGGGGAGATTTTAAGCCTTTATTACTTGGCTTTTAAAAGAGTGCCTCAAGCCCAATTACTTGGCATATTTAAAGAGCCCAAAAGCTCTTTATTAAGTCCCTTTGAATATCAGCCCTTAGTGTAGCTTATTTGATGGTTTAATTTTAAGCCTCTAACAAGCCCCATTGACTGTTTTTTTAGAATAACATAGTGTAAGGGATTCTTAGTTTCCTTTTCTGGCTTATTGTAGCTTTTTCTAGAACAACTCATTGTTGCCCCTCTTAGGCTTTTTTAGGTTAATAAAGATATAGTTTAGAGCTTATTTACCTGTTTTTTTCTAGCTTATTTGTCAAATGACTTAGTCAAATATTAGTTTTAAGCTTTATTTTTAGTTTTCAGTCAAAATAAGCTGTTATACAGCTTATTTAAGCTTAACATTTCGTTTCTTTAGCTCATCTAATGTTAGTTTAGTAGACTCCCTTTTGCTTATTTAGTCTTAGCCTAGCATATTTCGACCACAAGACCAATTATGTCTAGCCTTTTTCTCTACTCTTGAAGCCTTTATAACCAAACTGTCACTTTTTTAAGTCTTATTTTAAAAGCTTTTCGTAAAAAATTGTAGAAAGACAAATTGATAAGACCCCATCGAGCTTAACAACTTTGCTATCTTGAGATTTCGAAAAAAAAAAAAAGAAGAGGGGAAAACAAGAGGCTCGTGGTGAGCAAGACTCGAACCCGGACCAATCGATACGAATCCCCCCTATTCAAACACAAACCCCCTTACCACTTGGCGCCTTGGGTCGTTTTTTCGATAAAGACTCAAGGGGTTTAATATATAAGGGTGTTTTTGGCTATAAACTTATAAAACTTGAATAAGCTTATTTTCCGGCTTAGTTGTTAAGCAACTCTTTGTTTTTTTTTATATTTTTTTCGTAGGAATCCTAATAGTATAAAGTATTTTGTTAGTAAATTTTTTCAGAATATTTCGAAATCATTTAATATTTTTTTATATGGCATTTAATTTAGTTAAAAGTTTATTTAATTCATAAAACATAACAAAAAATTATCAAAAAATATTGCTTATTTTAGAAATTTTCTTTTGTCATATAGTTTGTAGGAAAATATAAAATTTCGTAGGGTCATTTTTATACAACTTTTCACTTTTTTTAAAAGAACGTCCGGGTGCGGGATTTGTACTTGTACCTCGAATTTGGGTCAAAACGAACTCCGTTTCGGTCTAGTCTTTATCATTCTTCGATTTATTTGATCCCTAAGAGTTTATTAAGCGAAAATTTCTTCTTCGTAGCGTTATTTTTAAAAGATTTTAGTTTTTTTTCTTTTTCTTCCCTTGTACGGGATTCGTGCTTTCCGTTTTTTTTTAGCTTAAATTCATAATTTTTAGGTTTTTACTTAAAGTTTTGTTTTGTTATTGTTTAAATTTGACTATTCCACTCTTATCATCAATTCTCCCTCCTTCAAACCAAATCTATCGATTGTATCCGATTCTCCAGTCCAGCCTCGTAGGGGATAAACGACCCGGAACACTCTATACTTACTTCTCGGTAATCATTTTGACTTTGTTTCTAGACTATCTTACTATATATAATTTTATTATATATTAATATATTTTAAGGTGTAGTTTGGACGGATCAATTTTTGGCGCCGTTGCCGAGGAGGCTGTGAAACCGACTATCGTCTAGCTAGTTGAGCATTTGTTTTGAATCTGTGCATATTATCTAAAAAAAAAAAAAAGCCCAAAAAGTACAAAAATATTTTCATTTTCTTTTTAGTATAATTATCATTTAAAAAAAAACCAAAAAGAAAAAAAAACATTGTCCATAAAAAGAAATAAAATTCACAAATTGGTAAAAATACCAAAATATAATATTCTCAACTGAGGTATTATCATAATAACTTCCGGTGAACTTGTTGGTTCCCGACCCCAACTCGAACAAAGATTTAAAACTTGGTTTGTGTCACTTGTGAAAGACGGCTCACCTTTTAATTGATAAACAAACTATAAAGAGGGTAAAGGAGGGTTGTTCCGCGGAACTAACGACCCGAAAAAGGAGAAGTCTTTAAGCTTCGCCGCGTATTTTAAGGAGGCTTTCCCCGCTCCTCCGCTCCTTTGTGCGTTTGACTTTTAAAAGAGCTACCTAGTGAAACGAAGGTTGACTATTCGTTTTAAGTTGTCTATCTCATTTTGTTCGTTAAAAATAAATTGTGAATTAATGGAAAAACCAAAAAACAATCTTCTTTTATTCTTCGTATCATGATAATTCTTTTCTTATTCATCTTCATGTTTAATTCTTATGACGTCATTCGATTATCGTTTGAATCCGATTCACGCGATTAAAGAATGCTCGACTTGTGGAGTTTTGTACACTGCAGACTTTTGTTGTTCAAATAAGGGTCTTGAAGACAAGATTCTTGTTCCTAAACCCCCTCGAAATTGTGCAAGGTGTGCAAGGTGTGGAACCCCGGTTGATGGTCCATATTGTCAAGGATGTGCTCTTTTACGAAAGAAATTTAAGGAAGATTTGTTTACATATGGTGTGGAAAATGAATTTTTCAAAGACCTTCAAGAATACTTCCTAAGTCATCCGATGACAAATACCAACGTTGTTAATGCTCCTCAAGAGCCATTCGTTGGTAATCAGGACCCCGGTGAAAAGTCCTCACCAAGTCCTCTACACATTGACCATTGTTGTCACGAGTGCGGTGATTCGTTAGATGGAATCTTTCCTGTGCGATGGGTGTTCAATGCACAGTGTAAGTCTTGTGGGAAAGGTGCTCATTACGTTTAATTGCCCTCCGGGAATTGTCCACCGCAAATTCCGATTATCTCTAATCCGGAACCATGCTACAATCAAAACCTTAATGAGATCCTACAAAATTTGCAAAGTTTGCAACAACAATGTCTTTTTGGTACGTGCCAACAATGTGGTTGTAATGAATATGATGGAGTTTGTTTTTATTGTACTGTTGGAAATGGAACACCAATCAATTTTTCAACTCCGTACTCTTCTAACGATTCTCCAAGTGTTGCAAACCATCCTCCACAACCCCAATACGTACCATACTCTTGTGAGTTATGTGGGAACGATTCTCATTACGGTTACGATTGTCACCCTCAGGTCCCGTTTGTCTACAATCAGGACCCATGTTTCAATCAAAACTTTGATTATTTTCCACAAACTTCACCGAGTTTTCCACAACAATATCTTTGTTGTGAAAATTGCGGGGGTCCTCATGAAACTTACCAATGTCAACCAATGAATGAAGACTATTATCATGAGCAAAATTCTTGCTATGATTATAATTCTTTTGGTTTTGACCAATTTCAACCCCCGCAATATACCGTCAATCATCCAATCTTCAATTCCCAAAATGAGCTTCTCAATTCTAGTAATAAGCTTATGGAACAAATGACAACCTTATGTGATTTGGTTGGTCAAATTATGCAAAAGAAGGAAGAAGAAAGGCGAATTGCGGAAGAGCAAGCGGCTAAAGATCGATATTGGAAGATTCCCATTTGCTACGATGATGACGATGACTATACCATTGCAATCACACCCGTCTTACCAACCAAGGAGCCCGTTAACTCTCTAAGTATGGGGGACGAGCATCTTGACACTATTCTAGCAACGGAATCGGACGAAGTAATAAAGTCTAGTGTTGAGAACCTTGTCCCGATCCTAAGTGAGTCCGAGGGTATTCCTGACAGTGTGTGTGATGTGCCTCTTTGTAATAATCCTACCCCTCTTGAAGCTTTCAAAGAACATTCTGAGACTATCATCGATTCCAACGATGATTCTACCTCGAGTGAGGACGATTCTTATGAGAATATCGATTATGTCAATGCATCACCTCCTGATGCTGAGATCGTCAACTTAGAGGTGGTAGAGATTGTTATCCCAAAAGTTGGAGGGGT
>BQNB010008097.1:68539-91197 GCA_026074375.1 Tanacetum coccineum
TATTGTTTAAAAGTGCTTAAGTAGTGTTAGGCTTTTAAAATTTTCAGTTACACTTAGTTTTTATAGGCTTAAAAGTCCTTTTTTAAAAATTAAGGGGGTGTTTGGGTTAACATGGAAAACGGGTCAAAATGGCCTTGTGCATGGGTTATGGTCATTTAGCTAGTTTAAGCTTAAGTAATAAGCTTGTTTTAAGCTGTTTTTATAAGTTGTTAAGTTTGAAAAGTGTTTTTCAAAAGTTTTATAAAGCATCTTTGAAACTGTGGATTTTTAAGAACACCACAAGTGCTTATTTAGTTAAGCACTTGGGATTTTTAGTGTTAGTTCAAAAAAGAGTGCTATTTGTGTATCTTAAACAAGCTGTAACAAGCCTTTGTTCTTTTGACTTAGTTGAGTCAAAAACCACCAAGTTTCTTTTAAGTAGCAGTTTTTAAAAAAGCAAAAGCCTTTTTCACTACCAAAAATCAGCAGTTTTAAATGAGTTTTAAAAGTCAAAAATTGGTGCACAAGTCTACTTCATAGTATACTTAAGCTGTTCAAGCTTATTTTTTAGTTTTGAGCTTATTTGACAGCTTTTAGAAAGCTGTCAAATAAGCCACTTGTGTTAAGCTTTAATCTCCCCTGGTGCAAAGGGGAGATTTTAAGCTTCTTTTTCTTAAGCTTTAAGTGTACTAAAGCCCAAGTTCTTGGCTTATTTTGAGAGCCTATAAGCTCTTAGATAAGCCCCTTTCATTTCAGACCTTAAGAAGCTTATTAGATAACTTATTCTTAAGCCATAAGTTGCCCTTTCACTGTTTTTAGCTTAGTGTTAGTGTAAGACTGCTTATTTTTCTTTTCCTATAACTCATTTAGGATAGAGTGTAGTTAGATGTTTGCTTATTCTTCATTTTCCTAGCTTATTTGTCCAAAACTTAAGCCATTTTTGCCTTTTAAGCTTCATTTAGTTTCTGTCATCATAAGCTGTTTTCTAGCTTATTTAGCTTTAAGCTTTTAGCCTCTTATAGCTTATCTAGGATAGGTTTAGATAGTTCATTAAGCTCATTTTGTCCAAGTTAGCTTATTAACCCTCAAAAGCCAAATGACTTAGCTAAATTTTAGCTTTAAGCTCTTTTAAGCATTCTGTCATTTTTAAGCTTATTTTCAGCTTATTTACAGCTTTTCATAAAAACTTGTAGTTGAGAAAGTTGTTAAGCCCCACGAGCTTAACAACTTTGCTTTACAAAGTTTTCGAAAAAAAAAGAGGGAAAGACAAGGGGCCCGGGTGAGCAAGACTCGAACCCGGTACCCCTCGATACATTCCCCCTTTTACAACACACACACCGCTGCGCCCTTGGGACTTTTCTGTCATAGTCCCAAGGGCTTTAATCTTTATACACGTTTTGGCTTGTTAAGCTTATAAGCTGTAAACAGCTTATTCCGGGCTTATTTATTAAGCAAACTTTTTGTTCTTATTTTTCATAGGATTGTTATAGTGTCTAGTATTTTTTGTAAAAATTTCAGAATTTTTCGAAATAGTTTAGTATTTTTTACAATTTAATTTAGTTAAAAGTTTTAAAAATTCATAAAAAATACAAAAATTATCAAAAAAATATTTTTCTTTTTTAGAAAATTTTATTTTGTCATATAGTTTGTAGGAAAAATTTAAAAATTTTCGTAGGGTCATTTTTGTAACTTTTTGATTTTTAAAGAACGGGTCCGGGTACGGAATTTGTCTTGACTCGTTTTTGGGTCAAACGAACTCCGTTTTCGGTCTAGTCTTTTTCATTCTTCGTTATTTGTTCCCTAGAGTAGTTTAGAAGTGAAAATTTCTTCGTAGGGTTAATTTTAAAGATTTTAGGTTTTTCCCCCTTTGTTCGGGATTCGTGCTCCATTTTCAGACTAATTTCGTATTTTTAGGATATTCTTAAACGTTTAATTGTTATTGTTTAATTTGACTTTTCCACACTCTCAAATCAATTCTCTCCTTCAAACTCAAATCTTCGACTGTATCGATCTTCCAGCACAGCCTCATTGGGGAATTAACGACCCGGGAATAGTTTATACTGCTCCTGGCATCATTGATTGTTGATTTTTGTTTTTTTTAGATTATATATATATTTTATTATTTATTATATTATATATATATAGTTTAAAAGAATTAAAAAATTAACTAATCAACCACCATCTCTATACATACCACCACCTGTTGACCGTAAGGATGACATTCCCGAGTCTGAGTAGCCTCCCCATAAGAGATTGTATTTGTCCACTCTAGGCTCCAGATATGAGATCGAAGAGAGTTCTACTGCTAGACCTACCAGAGGTCGGGGGATAGATTATGGATTTGTCAGCACGGTAGATGCTGAAGAGAGGCGAAAGGAGATTAGAAATGTTGGGTACGGGATTAGGGATACTTGGGTAAGTCCGGCAGAGGCAGTTCTAGAGATAGCACCTATGACCGTGGGAGAGGTCAATACTAGGGTCACAGAGATAGCTGAGCTCCATGAGCATGATACACATGACTTGTATGCTTTACTAAAGGATGCTCAGGATAGTAGGTCACGTATATCAGAACGACGATGATGGACTCGCAGCGGGTCGAGTTTTACTTATGGGGGAGTATGATACTCTCCAGGAGCAGTAGTGGATGGTGAAGGAGGATGGCCTATGCTTCCGAGAGTGCTTGGGCTCACTCGATAGGATTGAGTCAAGCGACTCATCAGAGCTTCAGACCCATCGTGATCATGTGTATGCACACGAGACCCATCTCATGCTTATCAGACACACTGCTGGCTGTCATGAGTAACTCTCATTCAGACACAGCATCATGTACATAGAGACATCGCTTCAGATAGTAACACCGCAAAAATCAGGACAACTGCAGCGAATGTAATATTGGGGTGCTACTTCAGGGCACAAAACACAGTCACGGAAAACGACCTAAAAATGGACGTTTTAAATAAGTTTCATTATTCTAATTTAAAAATAGATCAGAGTATGCAACATGTTCATTATAATGTATTAGAAAACATGTCCAACGTTTGTCATATAAGTACACAAGTAATTAAGCCTTCAAAAAAAACTATATCCGCGCGACAACGGAATGCTCCCATGCTCCACTAGCAAAATAGAAACCTGAAAATACATTATAAAACGTAACAATAATGTTGTGAAATTACAAGGATTAAGTTAAGCAATATTGAAATAATTTAAGAAATATTTCAGAAGAAAAGTAGCGTTACAACATTTAAAAGTGTTATTTCTGAAATCCATCCAAAATCCAAGTAGTGATTCAGTAAATCAAGAAGTATTTAAAAGTGGACCACAAGATCGAAGTAATGGTGGACTAAGTACATATTCCGAAGTCCAAAACAAGTAATGTAGACAAGAGAAACACATTCATCAAGTCTAAGTATATATTATTGCACTAAGCTCATGACACCGAAGCCTTAACGTACTTCAATCAATAGATTGGAATGCCCCACAAAAGTAATATAGGATGCTTGCCAACACCCGGACACCTCTAAATGTTAAATGCACCTGATCAAACTAGTGACCCAAGGAAAGGTGGGGATTGTCAGTCCCGATAGATCTATCCATAACACTAGCGCTCACTATAATAGCAATTGACGGTTCATGATAAGTAGGGACTTCACGGCAATAAGGTAACTTAGGCATTAATAATCAGGCAGTAATCTGGATAGCATACACTTTGAAAAACACTTGTGTCCGATAGTAAAACAATCATGTCTAAAATTCACGGTTTCAAATATAAGTATTCACGATCTCAAATCATGTAGTAAACAAATCAAGCTTTAGTAAAAATAATCATGTAACGCTTACGTAGTAGAAATCAATAAGTTCACTTTGTAAAACGAGCATGTATTCCCCTCGCGGGTTTATAAAACATTGAAAAGATTGAAATGCGAGACTATGAACTCACCTTAGGAAATGAATGATCGAGGTATAACAGAAATTGCGTCACGAAAAAGATCGAATGCAACCTAAATTATCATAGGTCGTATAAGTACCGAGTACTTGAATATAATCTTATAGTTGTTACATCGTACTATCGTTCGGGCTATCATAATTTAAGAGGTCATGACATGACGTTCGAGGAGTTAGGACACTTTAAATCGTAAATCCAACAACTCGTCGAAACGCCATCCGAAGAGGCCTCATTATGAAACTCCCTAGTAATATAGTACTTTGATAACCACATAATATTCTATCTAGCTCAATCACCAACTAATGGTTTTGGTAAAATTGTGTTTAATAAGTTAAAACGTTTATAATTACCGTTTTAGTAAAACTAGCATAACTTTTGCGTTTTAAGCCCGATTCTCGCGTTTCTTATGCCCATCTTTTCGTATTAAGACGGGTTATCGATATTTGATATTTTCATAAATTTTCTCCCCTGATGAACAGTAACTTTTACTGTTCATGACAGACATGTGTTTTATATAATTCGTATTTGTTGTCGTAAAACCCGTAAACGTCGTATTTTATTCGTTATAGCTCCGTTTTTAACGATTCTTTCGAGGACGTTCTCGTATTTGAAAGTTCTATATTTTTAGGAGGTTTACAAAAATATAACTTTCTGTCATGAATAGTAACTTTTAAAAAATATTTTTTATAAAAGTATTAATTGCGTAAACTCGCAAGAATTCATAACTCGTTCTTTATTAATTGAAAAAATTACGATCTTATCATTTTGGAATCCTAAAAATCTGTATTATTTGTAAAAATATCAAACTAGCAGTTTGAAATAAGTTTTTAAAAAAGTCATTTTATAAACTCCCGATTAATTAACGTATGAAAAACCTCGTTTTTAAACAAACTTTTTTCGTTATTAATCCGTTTAACAAGTTTTTTACCTTTTCGGAATCGTCGTGAAATGTATTATCTTATAAAAATATAAAATCCTCTGTTTGGAATTCGAAAACCTACTGTCCAAAAATGATCTTTATATAATTAAATTTATATAAATATATTTTATATACTTTTCACCTCACAATTGATCACAAAGTCTTTTATAAATATATATATCATACGTTATATACTATAATAATGTCCATAAGTTTCATATTTGTCCAAGTTCATCACGATCACAAGTTGTTAACTTTACATGAAATCATAAACTTTTCTAAATTAACTTTAATTACAAGTTTTTTATATGAACTTTTTATGCTTAAACCGAGATTGTACCAATACTATATATCATTATTAATGATATTACCAACATCATAATATGTGAGAAAGTGTACAAAATCATAATCACAAGAAAAATTATATTTTTCATGTTCAAAAGTATTCCTAATGGTGATTTCACTATATAGCACATCATAAACATAAAAACTCATAAACTAAAAGCATAAAGGTTTAAAATAGACCTTATGATGTATGATGATGATGAGAAACAAATGCTAAACCCGTGTTTAGCCTTAAAACCAAAGCTTGCACTTAAGAAACCCTAATTTTCTCAAGAAAACCCTAATCTTGCTTTTCTTGATTAATACTTGAAAAAGGTTAGCCAATGGTTGGAAACACCTTAGAACATCTTAGGATGGGTGTGTATAGGAGTGTATAGGTTGTATAAAAATTGATATAGGTTTGGTAGAGTGCTTGTGTTATGCCGTAGCATATAGAGATGGGAAAAGGAGAGTTTGTTTTGGTTTTCTAGTTAAGTGTAAAGCATATGTGTTATATCTCTTATGTATACATGTATATAAGAAGTAATTCTAGTCAAAGGGACAAGGTATGGTGTAGGGATGGTCTCTTAAGTCTTAGGGATGGTCTTATGAGTCAAAAGACAAGGTATGGTGTTGTATTAAAGAGGTTCTAGTTTTGAATGATTTAATGGTGCTACCTTGACCAAAATGGAAGAATATTCTTAACATCGTTGCATAAATTCGGCATTAGATATGATTATACATGATATATTTTTGTAGTTTTTATTTAGTATTGGGTATAAATGTGTGTAATATGTGTTGAAGCTAAGAAAGGATTTTGATGTTCCGGGAGTGCCTAAACGCAATTTATCGCGAAACGTATACACTTTACGTATCTGATAAAATTTTTTTTTAAAAAGTTAATTATTACTTTTCGTAAAATAATATATTGCCTTGTTGACGAAAACTTCAATTCTTTGGTGTCCGATTTACGTTGGTTGTTGAATTTTTAGTTCACCTATTAACTTAACACTTAAAATTAAAAGTGAACGCGTACGAGAGAAAAAAATAAATAAGTGAAAAATAACAAAATGAATGATTGTCATTAAAAGACCTGAAATACGGAAATGTTACAGTCTCCTTCGGTTAGTAAGAGCCTTTCCTCAAGGCTCAGTTGCAACACCTGAAGAAAGACGGGTTAGAGAAGGGATGCGGAGAATTCTTCCGGAATTGTGTTGATTAAGATGTGTAGTTTTTTATGTGACTACTCTCCAGCAGACAAGGTTTTTCTCCTGAATGTGCATAGATAGTCAGTCTATTGCACCAAATATACATAGGTGACAGGCTATTATAATTTGAGGGCCAACGATGCAAGCTTATTTCGCAAAATATTGAGATGTAAGAAATGGTAATCAAATAGTTTTTACAGACGAAATGAAATTAGTTAATAAAGTGAACGTGAGTAGCTCATAGGGTGACAACAAAATGGATTGTGTCAGGTTGAACACGAGATGGTAGTAAAGCTATAGGTATCTCAATATAATACTAGCGCAATGCACAAGAAGAAAAATGAGAAACGGGAAGAACACGAAAACCAAATTGATCAATATTTTATATAACGGACCAATAAAAGGTAAATAGTAGGGAGACGTTCATAATGATAAGACGTTAAGAAACTAAAAAAAAAAAACGAAATCAAGTCAGTATTAAAACTCATGTTCAAGTAATAGGTAAGATATGGATGCCAAAGGAGATCATATAAGTTACACTGGGAGCAAGCGCGTGCGGTAATATCGTATAAAACAAGAGAACCTCTATATTTTGAAAAACATGGACATAGTCAAGTTTTGAAATGACCCTAGTTCTCATGACTTCAGCTCTGATACCATCTTAACACCCCCAAAATCAGTAAAAACTCAATTGCGAATGGTAATATTGGGTGCTACTTCAGGCACAAAACACAAGTCTCAAAACGACCTTAAAATGGACGTTTTAAATAAAGTCATATTCTATTTAATAAAAGATCAGAGTTGCAACAGGTTTCATTTATAATGTATTAGAAAACATTGTCAAAACGTTTGTCAAATAGTACTCAAGTTATTAAGCCTTCAAAAAAAATTATATCCGCGCGACACGAATGCTCCCAATGCTCCACTAGCAAAATAGTAACCTGAAAATACATGCTAAAACGTCAACAATAATGTTGGTGAATTCATAGGTTTAAGTGAAAAGCAATATTGAAATAATTTAAGAAATATTTCAGAAGAAAAGTAGCGTTACAACATTTAAAAGTGTTATTTCCGAAATCCATCCGAAATCCAAGTAGTGATTCAGTAAATCAAGAAGTATTTAAAAGTGGACCACAAGATCGAAGTAATGGTGGACTAAGTACATATTCCGAAGTCCAAAACAAGTAATGTAGACAAGAGAAACACATTCATCAAGTCTAAGTATATATTATTGCACTAAGCTCATGACACCGAAGCCTTAACGTACTTCAATCAATAGATTGGAATGCCCCACAAAAGTAATATAGGATGCTTGCCAACACCCGGACACCTCTAAATGTTAAATGCACCCGATCAAACTAGTGACCCAAGTAAGGGTGGGGATTGTCAATCCCGATAGATCTATCCATAACACTAGCGCTCACTATCATAGCAATGACGGTTCATGAATAATTAGGGACATTCACGGCAATTTAAGGTAACTTAGACTTAATATCAGGCAGTTAATCTTGGATAGGCGATAACCTTTGAAAAACACTTTGTGTCCATAGTAAAACAATCATGTCTAAAATTCACGGTTTCAAATAGTGAGGTATTCACGACTCCAAATCATGTGGAACACAAATCAATCTTTATTTAAAAACTAATCAATTACGTGCTTACGAAGTAGAAATCAATAAGTTCACTTTGTAAAACGAGCATGTTATTCCCCTCGCTGGTTTTATAAACATTGATAAAGATTGAAATCGAGTCATTAACTCACCTTAGGAAATGAATGATCGAGGTATAACAGAAATTGCGTCACGAAAAAGATCGAATGCAACCTAAATTATCATAGGTCGTATAAGTACCGAGTACTTGAATATAATCTTATAGTTGTTACATCGTACTATCGTTCGGGCTATCATAATCTTAGAGGACAGACATGACGTTCTAGAGTTAGCTACGACTATTAAATCGTAAATCCAACAACTCGTCGAAACGCCATCCGAAAGGCCTCATATGAACTCCCAAGTAATATAGTACTTTGATAACCACATAATATCTATCTAGCTCAATCACCAACTAATGGATTTGTAAAATTGTGTTTAATAATTTAAAACGTTAATAATTACCGTTTAAAAAATAGTAAAGACTAGCATAACTTGCTGTTTTAAGTCCCGATTCTCGCGTATTCTTATGCCCATCTTTTCGTATCAAGACGGTTTACGATATTTGACATTCCATAAATTTCTCCCTGATGAACAGTAACTTTTACTGTTCATAACAGACATGAGTTTTATTAAATTCGTATTTGTTGTCGTAAAACCCGTAAATGTCGTATTTTATTCGTTATAGCTCCGTTTTAACATTCTTTCCGAGGGACGTATCACGTTTTTGAAAGTCCTATAATTTTTATGAGTGTACAAATAAAAACTTTCTATCACTGAATAGTAACTTTTATAAAAATAGTTTTATAAAGAGTATTAATTGTACGTACACGCAAAATTCATAACTCGTTCGTTATTAATTGAAAAATTACGAATTCTTATCATTTTGAATCCATAAAATATGTATTATTTGTTAACAATATCAAACTAGTCTGTTTGATATAAGTTGGTAAAAAAGTCATTTATAAACACCGTTTATAACTATAACTCGTTTTTAACGTAACTTTTTCAGTATTAATCCGTTTAACAATTTCTTACCTTTTCTTGAAACGTCGTGAATTTGTATTATTTTATAAAAACATAAAATCCCCTGTTTGGAATTCGAAAACCTACTGTCCCAAAATGATCTTTTATATAATTTATTTATATAATATGTTTTATATACTTTTCAACCTCACAATTTACCACAAGTCTTTTATAATTATATATATCATATTGTTTATCAATAAAATGTCCATAAGTTCATATTTGTCCAAGATCATCAAGATCACAAGTTGTTAACTTTACATGAAATCATAAACTTTCTAAATTAACTTTTAATTACAAGTTTTTATATGAACTTTTTATGCTTAAACCGAGATTGTACAAGGACTTTATATAACATGTATTTTATGATATAACCAACATCAAAAAGATATGAGAGAAAGTGTACAAAAAACATAATCACAAGAAAAATATATTTTTTTCGATGTTCAAAAGTATTGCCCTAATGTTGATTTCACTATATATGCACATCATAAACATAAAAACACTAAACTAAAAGCATAAGTTTTAAAATAACCTTATTGTGTAGAAGATGATGAGAAACAAATGCAAACCCGTGTTAGCTTAAAACCAGAAGCAAGCACTTAAAGAAACCCTAAATTTCTCAAAAACCTAAAATCCTTGCTTTTCTTGATTAATACTTGAAAAAGGTTAGCCAATGGTTGGAAACACCTTAGAACATCTTAGGATGGGTGTGTATAGGAGTGTATAGGTTGTATAAAAATTGATATGGGTTTGGTAGAGTGCTTGTGTTATGCCGTAGCATATAGAGATGGGGAGAGAAAGATTGTTTTGATTTTCTAGTTAAGTGTAAAGCATATGTGTTATTTCTCTTATGTATACATGTATATAAGGTGTTAAACTAGTCAAAGGAACATGGTATGGTGCAAGGGATGGTCCTTAGGTCTTAGGGATGGCCTTATGAGTCAAAAGACAAGGTATGGTGTAGTAATAAAGAGGTATGGCTAGTATTAATGAGTTATGGTGCACCTTGACCAAAATGGAAGAATTTTCTTTACATCTTTGCCATAAATTCGGCATAGATATGATATACATGATATATTTTTGTAGTTTTTGAGTATTGGGTATAAATGTGGGTATTTGTTGAAGCGAAGAAAGGTTTTGGTGGTTCCGGGAGTGCCTAAACGCAATTTATCGCGAAACGTATACACTTTACGTATCCGATAAAAATAATTTTAAAAAGTTAATTATTACTTTCGTAAAATAATATATTGCTTGTTTGACGAAAACTTCAATTCGTTTGGTGTCCGTTTACGTTGGTTGTTGATTTTTAGTTCACGCGATTTAACTTAACACTTAAAATTAAAAGCGAACGCGTACGAGAAAAGAAAAAAATAAATAGTGAAAAATGACAAAATGAATGATGTCATAAAATGACCTGAAAATACGGAATGTTACACAGATGGATCAGGCCGAGTTAGCAGCGCTTCGAGAGACTGACCGTAGGCGTCAGGACCAGATGGTAGAGACTCTCCGAGTCATTAGAGACATGAGGCGAGAGATGAGCGACATGCAGGCCGAGTTGTTAGCACTGCGAGAGCAGCAGAGGAGAGCTAGACAGCCAGGACCAGAGGCTAGGATTCCAGATCACCAGGATGCTTCTGGGGATGCTGACAGTCACATCTAGTGATTTATGTTATTTTATCTTGCTAGGTCATTGTACAAGCATGTTAAGTATTAGGGGTTTTCCCCGCTAGCATAGCCTTAGATCTTTTGTATTGTATTATGTGTACTCCGACAACTATTTCATGTAAAATTTTCAAAGTTATGAATGAAATGGATGTGTTATTTTGTACTATATACCTCTCTTGTGTTGATTATCTCATCTATACATTATTATATTCTGTCATATAACCTCATGTTTTGTCTTTTGTGATCTAGACAAATCATGGCACCTACGACCAGAAGAGGACCAAATACCCCTGTTAACAACACCAACCCAAACAACATGGCTCCAGAATCCATCAAAGCAATGATTGACCAAGCTCTCTTACGAAACTCCACCAATGGAGATGGAAGCCACAGTTTGCACGGGGATAACTAAAGGAACGTGCAAACTGCGTGCCCTTGTTTTTACGTTGACTTCATGAAGTGTCAACCTTTGAACTTCAAGGGGACTGAAGGCGTGGTCGGTTTGACTCGGTGGATTGAGAAGATGGAGTCAGTTTTCAATATCAGTGGTTGTGCTATTGAGAATCAAGTGAAGTTTGCCACCTGCACTCTGTTAGGTGCTGCTTTGACTTGGTGGAATGGTCAGATAAGAACCTTAGGTCCTGAGGCATATACAATGACTTGGGAAGTACTCAAGAAAAAGATGACGGACAAGTATTGTCCGCAGGGTGAAATCAAGAAATTAGAAATCAAGCTGTGGAACCTAAAGGTCAAGGGAAACGATGTTCCAGCATACACTTAACTACCTCCAAGAGGTTTACGCCTGATATGGTTACCAAGTTTGTTGCCAATGAAACCGAGAAGGTTGACAAGTACATCAGTGGACTTCCTGACAACATTTATGGGAACGTCAAGTCCTGCATAACCCCAAGACGTTGGATGAGACTATTGAGTTGGCCAATGACTTGATGGATCAGAAACTTCGCACCTACGCGGAAAGGCAATCTGACAACAAGAGGAAGGCTGATGATTCATCCAGAAACAACCATGGTCACCAACAGCAACCCTTCAAGAGGCAGAATGTCGCCAAGGTCTACAATATGGGGACAGGCGAAAGGAAGCCTTATGGGGGATCTTTGCCCAAGTGCACCAAGTGCCATCTCCACCACAATGGCCCGTGCACCCAGAGGTGCCACAAGTGTAACAAAGTAGGGCACTTTGCCCGCGATTGCAGGAGTACTGGTAACACAAATGTTGCTAATACTCAGAAGGGCAATGGGGCAAGACCTCACAAAAAATGGTATGTTTTGAGTGTGGAGGCACCAGGGCATTTCAAGAGAGATTGTCCTAAGCTGAAGAATAAAGATGGAGGAAATGGGAATGCACAAGGCTGGGTTTATGCAGTTGGGAATGCAGAAAAGAGGGGAAATGCACCGGGAAACCCTGATGCCAATATCGTTACGGGTACGTTCCTCTTAAATAACCACCATGCATCTATCTTATTCGACACTGGTGCCGATAGAAGCTTTATATCCACTGTAATTAGTTCCTTGATTAACATCGCCCCAACTCCACTAGAAATTTTTTTTGATGTCGAATTAGTTGATGGGAAAATTAGTCCGAGATAACAACTAGTTATAACGAGGTTTGCCTTTAAATTTCTTAGAACTATCCGTTCAACATAGATCAATGCTGTAAGAACTGTGTAGGTTTTCGATGTCATTATCGGCATGGACTGGTTAAGAAGGTGTCACGCCGTGATCGTGTGCGATGAGAAACTTGTTCAAATTCCCTACGGGAATGAAACTTTGACTTTTTGTGGCAACGAAAGTAGCAACGGGAGAGAATCTCGGTTGACAGTTATATCATGTTCAAAAGCTCAAGAGTACATGGCAAAAGGATGCCAGGTCTTTTTGGCACAGATATCCGCCAAGAAAAAGGAGGACAAGTCGGAAGGAAAACAAATAAAGGACGTACCAATCGTCCGAGATTTTCCTGAAGTATTTCCCGAGGACTTGCCAGGTCTTCCTCCGGCTCGACCAGTGGAATTCCAAATCGACTTAATTCCAGGAGCCGCACCCGTAGCTCGAGCACCGTATCGATTGGCTCCATCCGAAATGAAGGAATTATCGGAACAATTACAAGAGCTTTCTGACAAAGTGATTTCTAAGCCTAGTTCCTCGTTCACCTTGGGGATCCCCGGTCTGTTTGTCAAGAAGAAGGATTGGGTCATTCAGGATGTCATTGATTACCGGGAGTTTAAATAAACTATAGTAGAAAGGAATCGTTATCCACTCCCGAGGATCGACGATTTATTTGATCAACTTCAAGGATCCAGTATTTATTCGAAGATAGATCTGAGATCAGGATATCACCAGCTTAGAGTACGAGAACAAGACATTTCAAAGACGGCATTCCGAACTCGGTATGGTCATTACGAGTTCCAAGTTATGCCATTCGGACTGACAAACGCACCTGCGGTATTCATGGACCTCATGAACCGAGTGTGCAAGCCTTACTTAGATAAATTCGTAATTGTCTTCATCGATGACATACTTATTTATTCAAAGGATGAGAAAGAGCACGAAGAACATCTTAAGGCAATTTTGGAATTGCTTAAGAAGGAGCAGTTGTATGCTAAGTTTTCAAAATGCGAGTTTTGGATCCCGAAGGTACAATTCCTCGGTCACGTCATTGATAGCAGAGGCATACATGTAGATCCAGCCAAGATAGAATCTATCAAAGATTGGGCATCTCCTAAGACACCAACTGAAATCCGCCAATTTTTAGGTCTTGCTGGTTACTATCGAAGGTTCATTGAAGGATTTTCAAAGATTGCTAAGTCAATGACGAAACTTACTCAGAAAGGAATCAAGTTCGACTGGGGAGAAAAGGAAGAGAACGCTTTTCAGTTAATAAAGCAGAAGCTGTGCAGTGCACCAATTCTGGCTTTACCTGAGGGGAGCGAAGACTTTGTGGTCTACTGTGATGCGTCACACAAGGGTTTAGGTGCTGTACTAATGCAGAGAGAGAAGGTGATTGCCTATGCTTCTCGACAACTAAAAGTTCACGAGAAGAACTACACCACTCATGATTTAGAACTTGGGTCGGTAGTGTTTGCCCTAAAGATATGGAGACACTATCTATACGGAACCAGATGCACCGTGTTCACCGACCATAAAAGCCTACAACACATTCTCGATCAGAAGGAGCTTAACATGAGGCAGCGCCGTTGGCTAGAATTGCTAAGTGATTACGATTGCGACATTCGTTATCATCCAGGGAAGGCAAACGTAGTGGCCGATGCGTTGAGCCGTAAGGAACGGATTGAGCCATTGCGGGTTCGAGCCTTAGTTATGACAATTGGCTTAGATCTTCCCAAACGAATACTAGAAGCTCAGATCGAAGCCCAGAAACCAGAGAACCCAAGGAAAGATTGGAACCGCGTACCGATGGAACACTATGTTTACACGACAGGAGTTGGATACCTTTCTATGGAGACTTAAGATCTGTGATTATGCACGAATCCCACAAGTCGAAATATTCTATCCATCCCTGTTCTGAAAAGATGTACCAAGATGTGAAGAAATTATATTGGTGGCCAAACATGAATGCTGACATCGCCACGTACATTAGCAAATGCCTGACATGTGCAAGGGTCAAGGCCGAACATCAAAGGCCATCGAGATTGCTAGTACAACCAGAAATTACCCCGAGTGGTTGTGGGATACTATCTTGAATGGATTTTATCACCAAACTTCCTAGGTCGTCACATGGTTTTGACACCATCTGGGTGATTGTGGATCGACTTACAAAATCTGCTCACTTCTTGCCAATAAGGGAGAATGATCCGTTGGACAAGTTGGCAAGGTTGTACCTGAATAGGATAGTGGCAAGATACAGGATACCTGCCTTAATTATCTGTGATCGTGACGGAAGATTCACTTCAAATTTTTGGAGATCATTTTTTCAGATAAGCTTTGGGTGCAGATAGTAGTATGAGCACTGTGTTCATCTAGAATTGACGGCCATGAGCGAGAGGAATCCATTCAAAAACTCTCGAGGACTGCTACTGCTTGTGATCGATTTTGGCAAAGATTGGGTTAAGCATTTGCCATGGTGGTTTTTATACAACAATAGTTATCACGCTAGCATAAAGGCCCCCCCTTATGAGGCACTGTATGGTCAAAAATGTCGATCACGTGTGCTGGGCCGAAGTTAGGGATGGCCTAAAAAAAAAAACAAAAAAACTGGGGGGGGGGGGGGGGGGACTGGCCCGGATATTAATCCAAGAACAATGGAAAAAGATCTTCCTGATTCAAGCAAAGGATGCAAGTGCACAGGATCGACAAAAGAGCATACGCTGATCGAAACGAAAAGCGATGGAGGTCGAGATTGGGGTAGAGTTATGCTCAAGGTCTTACCTTGAAAGGGGGGTCGTACGATTCGGTAAGTGAGGTAAGCTGAACCCAAGATATGTCGGACCTTTCAAGGTGTTAGCAAAAGTTAGGAAAGTCGCCTACACGCTGGAACTTCCTCAAGAGTTGAGCAGAGTTCACCATACTTTCATGTGTTCTAATCTGAAGAATATGTTATGCCGACGAACCAATAGTCATGCCGTTAGAAGGAATTCATGTTGACGATAAGCTTCAGTTTCTGAAGGCCCATTGAAATCATGATCGGGAGATCAACGATTAAAGCGAAGCCGGTAGTACCATTGGATAAAGGTTCGCTGGAACTCTAGGCGGGGCCCTGAGTACACTGGACGTGAAGATTCGTTTCAAGCAAAAATCCCCAAACTCTTTCACACAACCGGGTTTTCGTCATCCACTACAAGGTCTTAAGCTTTGAGGATAAATCTCTTTTAACGGGTGGAGACTGTAACATTTCTCATTTTCATGTCATTGTACGACTCTATTAATGATCACTATTTATTTTAGTCCGATACGCGCTTACTTTTAATATTTACCTTTAAGCTAAATCGTGTAGACTAAAAATAATCAATAAATGTAAACGGTCATCAAATAAATTAAGGTTTACATCAACCAAGTAAGAAATAATTATTAAGAAGATAATTATGTACTTTGCGTATTTTATTTTTATTGGCCACGTAAAAGGATTGGTGTCGCAATAAAATACAATTTTCTTTATTTATGACGCAACCCCAGAAATACCTAGAATTACCTAGACTCAAACCAATACAAAATTTAAATGCCTAAACACAAAACTTGACCAAATCTTGTGTTAGTAACATAAAATAGCCGAATGTGGGTACAAGGAAAGCCACATAAATTGTCCTTAGTGTATACTAGCTAAATCAAATCTTCTAAACAATCTTAAAGTACTAGTACATCCCAAACTATTACGGATGTACTTAATGTCTTTATTACGCCAAATAACCAATGGTTTAATAACCATTTCTTTCCCGTTACCTTAGGCCGCGGCTAGGAGCATCAAACCACAAAAACATAAGAATTTCAAGTATCAAACTAATCTTGTACAATATATTTAGTCATTAAGAGTGGTACTTGAGTGGTTTAGCATAAAACCATGTGTGGCTAACTAGAAAACCCCTAAACCACTAAGCTAGGGTTCGACATTTGCTTAGTTAGAACTAAGGAACCTAACTAGCTTCATTTGCCTATAAATATACATTCATATCTCACCATTTGACACTCTTGTTAACCCACACACACCTTAAACTCTCTTTTCTCTTGTTCGGGATACAAACCGCAAGCAAACACCTCCCACTTCTTTTCATTCGAACCTATAGCATCTAGTTATCACACAAGAGTTAACGAGCTAGGATTTGTATACTACACGGGCCACTCCTACCATCTAAATGCTATCGGGACCTTTGTAAGTCGCAACAAACACTTTACGTTTCATAATATCATTTCCTTTTAAATTTTTAAACGTATATCGCGATATATATAAAGTGTGCGTGCCTAATGTGGCATAGGATTTCATTTGTGTGGGCGAGGACTCGTTAAAACACATGTACAATGATGGTTAGGGATAAACTAGTGACTTCAACATAAACAATAACCCTAGGCACGAAAATATAAGAAAACTATACGTAAACATTCAAAGAACGTATAACGATGTGGCCTAGGAACATATACGCGAGACAAATAAACGTTTGCATACAAGGTACGACGTAGAAATACGTTAAATGAAATATTGATATCACTAGGGTAAGTTTTTCGAACCATAAGTTGCTAGAAATACCAACGGGCCACAAACGGGCCTTGGTTAATAAAAACAGACAGAGTGATTTGGTGAGAAAAAGAATTGTATGAACCATAAGTTGCTAGAAATAAAAAGAGAGTTGTATGGAATAAAAACAGACAGAGTGATTTGGTGAGAAAAAGAATTGAGATAATTGGTGAGAATAAAAACAGAAGGAGAGATGTGTGAAATAAAAACAAACAGAGTGATTTGATGAGTAAAAGAATTGAGAGAAATGGTGAGTTGAAAAAATGAAAGGAGTTAATATTATTAAAAAAGGATACGAGGTTTGGACATGGAATTGGAGTTAATATTGGTGACCTAAAGTTAATGCTGCTAGGCATAAACTTAATACTGCTGGTGAAAGTTAATGTTGCTAGGCATAAACTTAATACTGCTGGTGAAAGTTAATGCTGCTAGGCATAAACTTACAACTGTTGGTGAAAGTTAATGCTGCTAGGCATAAACTTACAACTGCTGGTGAAAGTTAATGTTGCTAGACATAAACTTACTACTGCTGTTGAAAGTTAATGCTGTCAGGCATAAACTTACTACTGCTGTTGAAAGTTAATGCTGCCAGGCATAACTTACTATTGCTGGTGACAGTTAATGTTGCTGAGGGTATTTTTATAAATACTTCGATTAAGGGTTTCAATCACTCATTTAATCAATTTCATTCACTCATATACTCTCTAATCACAAACCCTAACTCAATTTTATCATTCATCATCAAAACCCAACACAAATAGCGAATCTAAAGTTTGCAGATACTCATAATTTGGTCGTGTTTTTGTCTAAACCCGCAGAAAGTGAAGGGTTTGAGCAGATAGTGGATTTTCTGAATGCAAATCCTATAAGATATGCACTAACGATTAATCCCACTATATATATTTTGTGCATAGAACAGTTCTGGTCTACTGTCAAAGCCAAAACTATCAATGGGGAAGTATAGTTACAAGCCTTAGTGGATGGAAAGAAGATAATCATAACTGAATCAACTATGAGAAGAGATCTTCAACTAGAAGATGCTGAAGGTTTTGATTGTCTACCCAATTCTGCCATCTTTGAACAGCTTACATTGATAGGGTATGAGCAAATTACACAAAAACTCACTTTCTATAAAGCATTCTTCTCCTAACAATGGAAATTCCTCATTCATACGATTATACAATGTCTAAGTTCAAAGACTACTGCATGGAATGAGTTTATTAGCACTATGGCATCTGCAATCATCTGTTTAGCTACAAACCAAAAGTTTAACTATTCTAAGTACATTTTTGAAAGTATGCTTAAAAACCTGGAGAATGTATCTGACAAATTCTTGATGTATTAAAGGTTTGTGCAAGTCTTTTTGGATTAACAACTTGAAGGGATGTCAAATCCTAAGAGGATATATATTGCACCCTCTCACACTAAGAAGATTTTTAGGAACCGCGAAAGGGTAGGAAGGTTTTTTGGAAGGAAACACATTTATTCCAAACAATGGTGGTACAAGTTCAAGCAGAAATAGGTAAAGGTTCAGCAAATCCCACTGATCCCCATCACACACCGACTATTATTCAACCATCAACATGTCAACCTCAAAAGAAACAAAAACCTAGGAAGCCAAAGAGAAAGGACACTCAAATACCTCAGTCTAGTGCTCCTACAGACAATGTAGCAGATGAGGCTGTCAATGAGGAGATGGATGACAGTTTGAAAAGGGCTGCCACTACTGCTACTAGCTTAGATGTAGAGTAGGACATGGGTAACATAAATTAGACCCAATCCAAGGCAACACCTAATGAAGGTGGTTCCCAAGAAACTACTTCAGGTGGTGGTCTCAGGTGCCAGGAAACCATGGGGGATACCATTGCTCAGACTAGGTCTGAGAATGTATCTAAACTTTCTAATGATCCACTGCTCGCAAGAGGTAACACACTTCGAAGTGATGAGGATAGTCTAAAACTTAATGAATTGATGCCATTATGTACAAATTTACAACAAAGGGTTCTTGATTTGGAGACTATAAAGACCACTCAAACTAATGAGATTGCAAGTTTGAAAAAGAGAGTCAAGAAGCTAGAGAGGAGGAATAAGTCAAGAACTCATGGGCTTAAAAGAATGTACAGAGTTGGTTCATCAATAAGGGTAGAATCCTCTGAAGATGAAGGTTTGGGTGAAGATAATGCATCCAAACAGGGGAGGATAACTGATATTGATGCTAATAAAGACATTTACTTGGTCAACGTTCACACTGATGAAGATATGTTTGGTGTTAATGACTTAGATGGTGATGAGGTGATTGTTGATAATGTAGATGTTGTTAAAACTACCGAGGAAACAAGAAGTGTGGTTGAAGAAGTTACTGCTATTATTGAAAAGGCTAAGTTGGTTAGTACTGCTGAAGAAACAGTTAGTACTGCCAGTAAATTCCGGTTAGTGCTTGGGGGTGGGGGGGGGGGGGTTGGGGGGGGGGGGTTACTAACAAATAAAACTAAACAAATTTCTACAATAAACTGATGTTGAAATTACTTTAGCTCAAGCATTGGCAGAGTTGACGAGTTTGTACAAACCAGGTTTAGGTTGTGATACAAGAACCATGAGGAGGTGATACTGCATCAACACTACAAAAACAAAACATCTTTACTAAAACCTACATGACAAAGGCAAGGATTAGATTAAGAGCTTGTGGTGGAAACAAGTGAAGCCTATGAATGAGGCTATAGTTTCTCGCTTGAACTAAATATAGATGTGATGAAGTGATCTTACTTCATCTGTTTGTTCCTGTTGTCTGCAGAAGCATGAATGAAAGCTAGCCTTGTATTGAGAAAAAAGAAGAGTAGAAGATATCCGTAGTCGGCAGCTGGACCCCTCCCCCCACGTCCGAGAGCAGACATAGACGCGAAGCCTGTTCTCAGCTAACACGTTGAAGCTGATAATAGATCGCCCGTTTGGTATCAAAGCTCGTCCCTGTCACCGCCCTAAGGCTCCGTCAACGATACTATGATGTAATGCCAAGAGAATCGGCATCTCGCAAGAATGTTGTACGCATTACCGAGACATCTGACTAGAGAGAGAGTAGAACGTATGACACGGAACCCTCGACCAGATATGTATAGCAGAGCTCATGTCTAAATAGTAGTAGCAAAGTAGATGCATAGGCGCAACCTCCGCACCCTCCCCAAACATCGGATCAGTCTCCCCAAGCAAAAGTGCGTCTCCCCATTTGTAGTGACCTCTAGTCATTAGAGTTCCTCCCTCCCGCGCTGTACACTCTGTGACGAGTATTGTCGGCAAGCACGGGCCTAAATTACTTTATACGCACTGTTCAACGAGTCGGCGTCCAAGCATCCTAACGCTCGCGCACCTACGAATTGAGAAAGACGCTCTCACAATCACTCAGCACCAGATTATGCGGACTACACGCACTCGCCCCTCCAAGGTGAATATCATACTCATAGTCTCTGCGGATCCCCCCGTCACAGAAACCTCCCGCACGTCGTAGCAGACGACCTGTCGCCAAACGAAGGAGAAAAACAAAGCCTTTTGGAATGAGAATTCAAAGAAAGCAGAAGCAGAGATAGCATAAGAGAGCGGTTCAAAGAGAACAAGAGAAGAGCTGGAACAAGAAAGCTCTAAGAAGCAGAAAGTAGAAGAAGACAAAGAGTCTGAAGAGCTTAATCAATGTTTGGAAATAGTTTCAGATGATGAAGATGATGTAACTATTGATGCTACACCTTTATCTATCAAATCTCCAACCATTATTGACTACAAGATTTATCAAGAAAGGAAGAAAAGATATTTCCAAATTATCAGAGCAGATGGTAAGACTCATATGTATTTAACTTTTGGAAAGATGCTTAAAAACTTTGACAGAGAAGACTTGGAAGTTCTTTAGAGTATAGTCAAAGCTAGATTTAAGAAGACAGAACCAGTTAATTACATGGATAATTTATTACTTCATCATTTGAAGACTATGTTTGAACATCATGTTGAAGATAATGTATGGAAGAATCAACAAGGTTTAGTTAAAGTGCTGAACTGGAAGCTTTATGATTCTTGTGGAGTTCATTGTGTAACAGTGCAGTCCATACCATTTTATCTATTGGTTGAGAAGATCTATCCACTTACAAATCACACACTACATCAGATGTTCAATGATGTGAAGCTTCAAGTTGATTATGAGTGTGAAATGGCATTTGAGCTTCTTAGATTGGTCAAGAAATAGCTTAAGGAAGGCTATGTACCTGAATGAAGTGTTTGGAAGCATCCTCTTGGGATTAGTGAATCTTTCAAAGAAGAAACTTGAGATTTTTGAAGAAGAATATCAAGTTTAGGGGAGGATTGTTGAGCTTAAGAGACTTCTTGATGATCTTAGAGTTACTGCTGCTAAGGTTTGTGTTACTGCTGCTAAGCAAAAGTTAGTGATGTTCATTAACTTTAATGAAAAATATGCTAAGTAGTTAGTGCTGCTAGTATAAAGTAAGTACTGCTAGTATATATTAGTACTGCTAGTATATATTAGTGTTACTAGTATAAAGTTAGTACTGCTGGTGATGATTGAAAAAAATATTCTAAGTAGTTACTACTGCTTGTACACAGTTAATGCTGCTGGTGTATAAGTTACTACTGCTGGTGTTAAAAGTTAATACTGCTAGTACAAAAGTTACAACTGCTCAAAGGTTAAGACTGCTGAAATAGTTTCTATTGTCAGAGAAAGGATAAAGACAGAAGAAAGGAAAAGATTGTTTAGAGATCCAGATTACTTACGTGATAAGTATTAGTTATTTATAGAATAGATCATAGAGAATATTCTAAGTCTTAGGAATATATTGTAAATCGACTAGGACTCCTTGGTGTATAAAAGGAGGTCCTAGGGCATAGAGATTGGTATCAATACCAATCACGTATCAAAACAAAATGAGTCATTCATAGTGTTATTCATAGCTTTAAGGTTTTGTAACCCTAAGACTAGGAGAGTATTCGTAGTATTTGATTAATAATATTGGAGCTTTTATGTTTTGTTGAATTCATTGTGTTTTACTGTTCCATTGAAAATTCTTCTTATTAAAGATTAGATTCCGCATATCTTTAATACATTTACACAAAGTTTTTACTATAGCTATGTTAGATTTATCTAATATAACTAAACCTTAAACAAGGTTAAGGAATTTGATCTATAGAAGTGTTGAAGTGGGATCCAACAAGAGGTATCCTACAGCTGGGACCAACAATTGGTATTAGAGCTTGTTGCTTTGAGAAACTTTGCTAGAAGATATGGATCAAGATTTTGCACATATAGTGGATTCATCTAAAGTTCCCATGCTCAAACCAGGTGAGTTTGAGTTATAGAGGATAAGGATTGAACAATACATCTAAATGATAAACTATTCACTATGGGAAGTCATAGAGAATGGTGCAACCTTGCCAAAAATACAATTGGTAGAAGGTGTCATGACAGTGATGCCTATTACATCTGCTGAAGATAAGGCTCAGAGAAGATTAGAAGTGAAGGCTAGAAGTACTTTAATGATGGACATTCCCAATGAACATCAGTTAATGTTTAACTCTATAAAGGATGCTAAGCTGTTGCTAGAAGCTATTGAAAAGAGTTTTGGTGGTAATGAAGCTACTAAAAAGACTAAAAGGAATTTCTTAAAGCTGTAATATGAAAACTTCACTGCTCTAAGCTCAGAGATGTTTGATCAAACTTTTGATAGGCTTCAAAAGCTTGTAAGTCAGTT
>BQNB010008098.1:0-91197 GCA_026074375.1 Tanacetum coccineum
TTTAATAGCCAGGAGAAGATTACTAGAGCTAGCAGTACAAACAGTTTTATACTGTTAGCACACCAGTTAATACTACTAGTGCATCTAGGACTTTTAGTTTTGTTGAACCATCAAATGGACCATCATTTGTTCCTTTTGGTAGATCTTTTCCTATTGATGTTGCTAATCTTCCTCATGATCCTCTAATGCTTGAATTGGAAGATACTAATGAAATTCAAAGTACTGGCATTTTTGGCAATGCATATGATGATCATGACTTGGAAACTCTCAACACCCCTTATGTTGATCAAAGTGTGGATGCAAAGGCTGATTTCAATAGCATGGAACCTTCCACTATTGTCAGTCCTATTCCCACAACTAGAGTACACTCTATTCATCCTAAACCTTAGATTATTAGGGATCCAAAGTCAGTAGTATAAACAAGGGGTATGTCAAAGAAGAATTCTGGAGAGCATGCTATGATTAGCTACATCCAAAAGCAGAGAAGGAAAAATCACAAAGATTTCAAGAACTGCTTATTTGCTTGTTTCCTTTATCAACATGAACCCACAAAGATATCTGAAGCCCTTGATTATGAAAGTTGGGTTAAAGCAATGCAAGAGGAGCTACTTCAGTTCAAGATTAAGAAGGTTTAGACACTAGTTGACTTACCTAGTGGTAAAAAGGCTATTGGTACTAAATGGGTGTATAGAAATAAGAAAGATGAAAGGGGAATAGTTGTAAGGAATAAAGCCAGACTGGTAGCACAATGGTATAAACAAGAAGAAGGCATTGATTATGATGAGGTTTTTGCTCCTGTTGCTAGGGTTGAAGCAATCAAGATATTTTTAGCCTTTGCATCATTTATGAATTTTCCTGTGTACCAGATGGTTGTTAAAAGTGCTTTTCTCTATGGCACCATTGAAGAGGAGGTATATGTTTGCCAACCTTCAGGTTTTGTAGATCCAGAATTTCCAAAAAAAGTTTACAAAGTGGAGAAATCCTTATATGGTCTACATCAAGCTCCTAGAGCTTGGTATGAGACACTCTTTACCTATCTACTGGATAATGGATTTCACAAGGGACAAATTGACAAGACTTTGTTCATAAAGAGACTCAAGGGTGATATTCTACTGGTTCAACTCTATGTAGATGATATCATCTTTGGTTCAACTAAGAAGTCTTTATGTGATGAATTTGAGCAGATAATGCACAATAGGTTTTAGACGAGTTCAATGGGAGAACTTACTTTCTTCTTGGGTTTACAAGTCAAGCAAAAAGAGGACGGGATCTTCATTAGTCAGGAAAAGTATGTTGGTGAAATCTTGAAGAAATTTGGCTTTTCTAGTGTAAGGACAACTAGTACTCCTCTGGAAACCAACAAGGCTTTAACAAAGGATAAAGATGGTGAGGATGTTGATGTTCATTTATACAGGTCAATGATTGGGCCATTGATGTATCTTACATCCTCTAGACCGAATATTATGTTCTCAGTTTGTGCTTGCTCAAGATTTCAAGTTCAGCCCAAAGTTTCCCACTTGAATGCAGTAAAAAGAATCTTTAGATATCTTAAAGGTCAACCCAAATTGGGCCTTTGGTATCCTAAGGACTCTCCTCTTACATTGGAAGCTTTTTCAGACAGTGACTATGCAGGTGCCAGCTTAGACAGGAAATCCACAACAGGAGGTTGTCAATTTCTTGGTTCAAGGTTAATCTCTTGGCAGTGTAAAAAGCAGACTGTGGTGGCTAACTCAACTACTAAAGCTGAATAAATTGCTGCTTTTCACTGCTATGGTAAAGTGCTTTAGATCCAAAATCAGATGTTAGATTATGGATTTAATTTTATGCGGACAAAGATTTATGTTCATAATGAGAGTGCTATTTGTGTTGTCAAGAATCCTGTCTATCATTCTAAAACAAAGCATATAGAGATCAGGCATCATTTCATTAGAGACTCTTATGAGAAGAGACTGATTGAGATGGTAAAGATACACACAGATAATAATGTTGCAGATCTTCTCACTAAAGCTTTTGATGTAAGCAGATTTAATTTTCTGGTGGCAAGCATTGGTATGCTTAATTTGTAGCTACATTAGTTGAGGGGAGGTTTAATAGTTCTTAACTTCTATTCATGGGTTATACATAAATATGGATCCTCATGAATTCTCACATGTCTATCTAGTCTTTTCTAGTGTGCTTGTGATGAATAGAGGCATGTTGTTGTATAATTATTGAAGACAGAGTTAAAACTGTTAAGGCAAATATTAATACTGCTAAGGATAATTTGTACTGCTAGGCAAAAGAGGTCAGGACACTAAGATACCTCAGTCTGGTGGTCCCCCTATAAAGGTTGGTGATGAGGCTGTCCATAAGGAGTTGGATGACAGAATAGAAAGGGCTGCCACTACTGCTTCTAGATTTGAAGCAGAGCAGGACAATGGTAACATAAACTAAGACCCAATCCATGGAAACACTTAATGAGCTAAGTTCTTAAGGAATTGGCTCAGGTAGTGGTCTCAGGTGCCAAGAAACCACATTGGGGATGTAGATGCTTAAACTAGGTTTGAGGCTGCATCTAAAAGTCTAATGACCCACCTCTCTTAAGAGTTAACACACTTAGAAGTGGGGAGGATAGTATGAAACTAAAAGAATTGATGGCACCTTGTACAAAATTGTCTCATAATTGAGAGATTTTGGTGAGCATAAAAGAAAAGAGAGATGTTGTAAGCCAAAAATAGAAAGAGAGAGGTGTGCTTAAAAACAGAAAGAGTGAATTGGTGAGCAAAAGGAATTGAGAGATATTGTGAGTATAAAAACAGAAAGAGAGATTGTGAGAATCTACATTGGAATGAGCTTAGATTTAATACTGCTTGGCATAAACTTAATACTGCCAGTATTAAGTTAGTGCTGCCAGGCATATCTTTATACTGCTGGACGAAGTTACTACTGTTAGGCTTCAAGTTAGTACTGCTAGACCAAACTTAGTACTTCTAGGTGACCGTTAGTACTATTGGTAGCATAACAGAGTTTCATTAATTAAAGAGCTGTTGAGATATTTCTGCTAACTATCTAGCTTATAGGGTTTGACTAATTGGAGAATTCATGATCTTTTTATAAAATTATAAGATTTCTTCAAGATAAGTTCAAATCTTTTCAGTCGATCCAATTACAATCTTTAAAATCCCTCTCATATTTCAATTACCTCTACCAAACCCTTACACTCTCTCTCACGACCAAATACCAGATCCTTAATCAACTTTTTATTCATCAAATGGCTAATTTGGAGTTTTGCGACAAGCACAATATGGTGGCATACTTAGTAAAGTCAGAAGACAGTGAGGGATTTCATGAAATCATTGATTTTCTCACTTCAAGTCACATCTACTATGCTCTCACTGAATGTCCAACCCTATATATCTCTCTCATTAAACAATTTTGGCAAACTGCTGCTTTGAGTACAACTGAGGATGAGGTTCATGCTATCACTGCTACCATTGATGGAAGATACAAGATTATCATTAAAGCCTCCATTAGAAGACATCTCAAACTCCAAGATTTAGAAGGTCTTAGTTCTCTTCCTAATGCAGAAATTTTTGAGCAGCTGGCTTGCATGTGGTATGCAACAACTTCTGATAGTTTAACTTTCCTAAAAGGACATTTTTCCCTTAGTGTAAGTTTTTCATTCATACCATACTCCATTGTATGAGTTCTAAAAAGACTGCTTGGGATCAATTTAGTAGTAACATTGCTACTGCTATCATATGCTTGGCAACAAACATGATTTTTAACTTTTCAAGATTTATCTTTGAGGCCATGGTTAAGAATTTGGATAGCACACATAAATTTTTGATGTATCACAGGTTCATCCAAATACTTTTGACCAAACAACAAAGACTACTTTTGCCTCATACCAGAACCTATTCCACTCCTACTCTTACAAACAAACTATTCAACAACATAAGGAGAGCATCCAAGGGATACTCTGGGGTAGTCACACCATTATTTAATACTATGCCAGTTCAGCCTCAAGGTGAAGCACCATCCACCTCTCCCTCAAGAATAAAATCTTCACCATCCTTGTCATCCCATTCCATAACATCCAGTACTCCAACCACACAACCATCTTTCCAAACCACACATGAGGCAGAGGAGACTGCCACCATGCCCTATGATTCACCTCTCCCAGGAGGTCACATCCATGGAAGTGATAAGGGCAGAGTAAAACATGATGAATTGATGGAATTGGTTACCAAATTGTCAGACAGGGTTGTGGCTATGGAAGAAGACTTAAAACAAACAAAGAAGACTTATAGTACTGCTCTTACAAAGTTGGTCTTGAAAGTGAAGAAATTAGAGAAGCAAGTCAGGTCTAGTAAAGCAAGGAGAAGGGCTAGGATTGTTCTCTCAGAAGATGAAGATGCTGCAGAGGATCCTTCTAAACAGGGGAGGAAGATATCCCATATTGATACAAATCCTACTATTTCTTTGGTACAGGATGAAGGAACTTCATGGTTTCAGGAGGATGTAGAGACTCAAGAGAAGAATAGAGAAGAATAGTGCTGATACTAAAGTACTCCTAGAAGAAGAAACTCCAACTAAGCTTATTGAAGACCTTGGAAGTAGTGAAAAAGGTGAAAAGGAAATTAGTACTGCTGATGTACAGTTATTATGCGGGCAGAAGTTAGTACTGCCACCCATGATGTTAGTACTGCTGCTGCAGCATTAGTATATATTAGGAGGAGTGCATCAAAGGCAAAGGACAAAGGAAAGGCCATTATGCAAGAACCTGAGCCTCCAAAGAAACTCAAGAAGAGGGTTTAAGTACAAATAAGTGTAGATGAGGAGTTAGAAAGAAAGGTTCAAGAGGAGGAACAAGCAAAAGCAATGGCAGAGCAAGAAGAAGAAAGGATCAATTTTGAAGCTGCTCTAGAACTACAAAGGCAATTGAATGAAAGGAAAGAAGTTCCAGCTGAAGCTACACAACTTTAGACTATTGATTGGAGTGATCCTGCTGTGCTTAGGTACCATGCTCTTTAGAATAGACCTTACTTTATTGCTGAAGTTAGGAAGAACATGGTCATGTACTTGAAGAATCAAGCAGGATACAAGCAAAGTTACTTCAAAGGAATGAAATATGAAGAAATTAGACCAATATTTGAAAAAGTATGGGATCAAACACATACTTTTGTACCTATGGATTCAGAGGATAAGGAAAAACATAGTGAAAAGAAAGGAAGCAGGAAGAAATCACTTGCAAGGAAAAGAGCAGGTGAAAAGCAAAGTGAAGAAAGTATAAAAAGGCAAAAGATAGAAGATGATGTAGAGAAGGAAGAACTTAAAGCCTATTTGGATCTGGTTCCAAGAGAAGAATTTGCTATGGAAATTGAATCTTTAGCTACTAAGTATCCAATAGTTTATTGGAAGACTCATGTCCGGACAGAAAACTTCATGTATTATCAAATCTTCAGAGCAGATGGAAGTTTCAAGAATTACAAGATCTTTAGTGAGATGCTTGATGTTTTTGACAGAGAGGATGTATTAGACTTACACAGGCTTGTTAAAGCAAGGTATATGACTTCAAGTCCAGAAGGTTATGACTTAATGCTTTGGGGAGATTTGAAGATCCTATTTGAGCCTGATGAAGAAGATGAAGTCTGGAGGAATCAACATGAATATAATTTGATAAGCTGGAGACTATTTGATTCATGTGGAATTCATATTTTGTTGATGAACAATGGAAATGCCATTCACATGCTGATAGAGAAGAAGTATCCACTTACTCAAGCAATGCTATCAAAGATGTTAAGCAGAAAACTAGAGGTTGATCATGAAAATGAGATGGCATTTGAACTTCTAAGGTTTATAAGGTCACAAGTACAGAAGTAGAAGAATGTTTGGAAGAATCCTCAGCAGTACAGTCAAGAAGATTAAATACAGAAGAAAGTTAAGATTTGATAGTAAATCATAAGTTTAGGGGAGGATTGTTAGGATTCAGAGCTTCTACACTTAGTACTGCTAGTTATAGTTAGTTAGTACTGCCAGTACATTGTTAGTACTGCTAGTATAGTTAGTATTGTTAGTTATATATTAGTATTGTTAGTATAATAGTTAGTACTGCTTAAGTGATATGCATGAGTTATATTCGGAATAGATATGCATGATCACTTGACGCGTTTTGTAAGCCCATTAGGGTTTTCCTTAGTATATAAAAGGAACCTTACAGCATAGTTAGAGATATCAGTTTTCATATCAATTCATAGTTAGCTATTCTGTAACCTAGGCAGAATATTTGCAATCAATATATATTCAAAGTTTTGTTTACATTGTTGTTCTTAGTATTACGAGTTAGATTCCGCGTAACTTTTAGTATTCATAATCATAGTTTCTCATATAGTTAGTTTGAATCTATTTAAGTTAACTAAGCCTTAACAAGCTAAGAAGATCTATTCATTGGGACTCACATACTTTGTTAATCACTCATCAAGGTAATAATCAAGTAAAAGCTAACAAAATAGATCTTCTTGTTCAACAATATGAACAATTCATGATCCCGAAAGAGGAATCAATAGATAATGCCTTTGCTAAATTTAACACTATTATTACTAGTCTAAAAGCACTTGATGAAAGTTTTTCGAGCAAGAATTGTGTTAGGAAATTTCTTAGGGCACTACATCCTAAATGGCGCGCAAAAGTCACGACGATTGAAGAATCAAAGAATCTAACAACTCTATCACTTGACGAACTCATTGGGAATTTGAAGGTTTATGAAGAAGTAATTAAGAAAGATTCCGAAACTGTCAAAAGCAAAAGAGAACAAAGTAGATCTATTGCCTTGAAAGCTAGAAAGGATTCAAGTGATGATAATAGCTCAACCTCCGATAGTGAAGATGAAGAATACGCCATGGCCGTAAGAGACTTTAAGAAATTCTTCAAAAGACGAGGACAATTCGTAAGACAACCACATGAAGAGATAAAATCATTTTAAAGAAATAAAGACGACAAAAATGGCAAAGGTGAAAGAAAATGCTTTAAGTGTGGAGATCCAAATCATCTCATCAGAGAATATCCAAAACTATCAAGATATCAAAATCAAAAAGCGTTTGTTGGAGGATCTTAAAGTGATAGCGACGAAGATAAATAGGAGAAGACAAACGAAAAGTGTCTTATGGCTAAAGCTTCAAATGAGGTACTTTCTGAAACCGAATACTTTAGTGATGACCAATCATCACTAGATGAAAATAACTTAGATAATGAATATAGTAGACTATGCAAATTAGGACTAAAAGTCAGTAAACTAAAAATAAAACTCTAAACAAGCTAAAATAGAAATTAAAAAATGAAGTACTAGAAGTAAAAGAATAAACTATCTAAGGTTAGAAAAGGTAAAGGAAGTAATTGAAAGAATGTAAAATATGTCAAGACCTTAAGCAGTTGTGAAAATGAAAGCTTAGAAAAGAGAAATCAATCTATGCTAAAATGGATTAATAGGATTGTAGTCACGTGCACTAAGAAAAATAATAAATGTCATCAAAAAAACGATCAGGAGAATAAATCCCGGTCAGGTTTTAATTCTGATACCAAAGAGTCCCCTAGGCGAAACACACAAAGTAAAGTTGTAAAAGCCCAAGACAGTCGATCGAAAAAAGAAAAAAATTGATAGAATCAATCAAACCAAAATTTATACTTTATAAACAATACTAAAATCCTATTTGCAAGGCATGATGAGTAAAAATTTTTACAAACCCTCCTTAAAACCCGGAGTCGGATTTACTAAACCCACAATGAGGTCTAAAACTCCACCTCCAAGAAAGACTAATAGTCCTCGTCCTCGGTCTAGAACACCTCAACCTAGGAGAGACCAAGGTAGACAAAACTATCCTAATCACATAATAAGGAATCATTCACATCCACTTAGTTTCACTCAATGTGGAAGTTGTTCATGTAACATTTCTCAATTTCAGGTCATTTTACGACTCCTATTATTAGTCACTGTTCATTTTAGTCCGATACGCGTTTACTTTTAATTTTGCTTTTGAGATAAATCGCGTAGACTAGAAATAACCATCTAATGTAAACGGACATCAAATAAATTAAGGTTTACATCAACCAAGTAAGAAATAATTATTAAGAAGATAATTATGTACTTTGCGTATTTTATTTTTATTGGCCACGTAAAAGGGTTACGTGTCGCAATAAAATACATTTGGACGCACCCCGGAAATACCTAGACTTACCTAGACTCAAACCAACACCCACTTTTATAACCTTAACACAAAACTTAATCAATTGTTGTGTAAAATGCCACTAGGGGCCGGTTACACACACATACATCTAGAAATCCTCTTAAAATCCACTCCTGAATGATCCATACAAGTACATGTTACATCCTAATTTCCATGAATTCATGTCCTAATTGT
Organism: Tanacetum coccineum; assembly: GCA_026074375.1. Lineage (NCBI taxonomy): Eukaryota > Viridiplantae > Streptophyta > Magnoliopsida > Asterales > Asteraceae > Tanacetum > Tanacetum coccineum. The sequence goes on from BQNB010008098.1 coordinate 8,397, forward strand.
CTCCACTAACATTTACACAAAGGACAAAGTGACCAAAAGAGCCTTCCTTTTATACCCTTGTATATTCAGGCAACATGCATGCATATAGGTAAGATCCTTAAGATTTTCCTAATCACATAAAATCTTGTACATCACCAGCCAATTAAAACATGGGAACTAGATATGGTTTAACAAAACAATGTGGTAATTAACTAGAAAATTTTCAAACACTATAACAAGAGCCAGTTGTGGTTTGTGTGCGAGACGAGGGGAGTAACTAGCAATCTGCCTATAATACACACTCATATCGTCACACATTTGAGACTCTGAAAACGTAACCACACTTCTTAACTCTCTCAAGCCACTACACAAAATATTGTTTCCTTGTTCGGTTAGTTAAACACAAACAAACACGCCTCAACTGTTGTTTACATTCAAACCAATATACACCTAGAGTCATCAAACAAGTCTATAGAAGGAAAAACACATAGCAAAAGGGGTGCGGGTTTAATAAGCTGTGGAAACCATATTCATATACGGATTTGGCGTGTATAAGAGAGTCGGGTGCTATCATCATCCCATAAACAATCACAAGGACACTTTAGTAGTCACAATTCAAACTTGTACATCTCTCTCCTACTTAGTAATTCTTCTGTCATCTAATCCTATAGTCAGGTAGTTATTGGATTACCAAGCTTATACAAGCATAACAGTGGCATGGGTTTAACCTATGCGTGACACACGAACACTTACATGCCAAAAACTTAACTAGTATGGTGCTAAGGAACACGTACAAGTGACTAAATGGCAAGCTAAGGACCAGACGTGTGCATTTCTAAGCAAATGTGAACACCAACGAACCATAACCTTAACACACGAATTGATAACGAAACCACACGTGAACTTTTTAAGTAAATATAACATTTGGCCTTGGGAAGGAATACCCGACACACTTTTACGTGTTGCATGTATGTGAATAAAGTCAGATTGCAAGCTTAAATTAATGACACATAGTCGCTAGACCCTTTTTCGACCCACGCGCATACTAGAAATGATAAACGGGCCACATTGGGCCTTAAACAAATCAACCCAAGCCTACGTATGGACCCACAGGCCCAACAAACCACAAGTACTAAACTCATGGCTTATAAATAAGCCATTCGAGCTTATATGTTAGACTAGGAGTGCTTATTTGGTCATTCGGGTTATGCCATGTCGTAGGAAAAACAACCCGGACTCTTAGTGGACTTCCTAGCCCACTAACGAGCTCGAGTCAAGCCATAAGCTTCACAATAAGCTCAAGTAGGTCTTATTGGTGACTCTTATGAGATCAATGAGCTTAAGGGCTTAAGTAGCACTGAATGAACCCTAATGGACCAAGTCAAATCCGTTAGATAACCAAAAGACCCTTGAATGGGCTCTCACGACCCATTTGCTAAAACCACCAATGGGGGGGGGGGTGGGGGGGAGGTCCATAAGCCACCAATAAGCCTTGACTGCTTATTCGTGAGCTTAGACCGCTTATTAACATTATAATAAGCCTAGGAGGACTAACGGACCTAGAGACATAAAGCCCAAGCCCTTAAAACCCTTAACGGGCTAATATTGAGGCCAACGGACCCATTTTCGAGCTTAATAGCTTATTTAAAATAAGCCATATTGTAAAACAGTTAAACACGGCATATACGTGAGCGTTTATTATACTAAGAAAACTAGTTAGTATCATTAAAGGTACCCCATTGGGCCTTTTTGCTTACTTGCGGCTTAGGAAGTTGGGCCGACGAGCCCAACAAGCTCGAAATAAGCTCCTCGCAGCTTATTAATAAGCCAAACTTATAAAAATAACTTAGACATGCTTATCAAGCCCACGTATACTCGTGGAAACCCTATTGGACCATTAAAACGCAAACGGACCTTAACGGGCTCAACAAGGCCCGTTAAGCCAAAATCAAAGCTTCCAAGAGCGTTTCTAATTATAAGCCGAAGCAGGTTCTGAATGACTTATTGTGGACTTAACAAGCATAAATTGTCACCCTTGTTGGAATTTATTTGGAGTTAAAATCAAATATTTGCAAGATCCAAGGGACTGAAAACGTAAATTATAAACGTAAAGGATTAAAGTTGTCATTTGCGAATCTAAATAAGTTGAGGGGCTGTTTTGAGCATTCTGGAAACACAAGGACTGTTGTGAAACTATAAGGATCTAATTTGAAACCTTGTAAAGATAAAGGGCTAATTATGTAAATATTGGAACTAACGGGTTTAAAGTGTAAATATGTTACATAGTATAAACCTAGGGACTAAAGTGTAATATCTAGAAACTCGAGGGTACCTGGTGAACAAAAGTAAATTAATAAAACACCTAACAAAGTGGTCGAATATTAACATATTCGGACATTGAACGGGTTTAACTTACGACTTAATAAATAGATATTTTTATTAATAAAGTATATCCGTTCCCGAGAGCAATCGTAACTTCAAATACATTAAACAATGCACCACTACGTAAGTGATATAACAGTAGTAAAAAAACTTATAAATTAAGATTTAGTTTATACAAATAAATGTCTTTACTAAAATTTTTGGACTAAGACCTTGACCGTTACTTCACTTAGTGATATTTAGACGGTGTGATTTCTTACTTATACTTGAATACCCTGTTAGTTCATTATCCAGAGGCAAATCACTCAGGGTGAGTTCATAGCCCTATTGTACACCCCTAAAAAATCGTTCGCGAAGCGGAGTAAGGGTCCGGCGGGCATGTTACCTCATAGATCCAATAACACAAGAATATATATTGAACACTAAAAGTCGTTTTAAAACTGATACATTGGATTAACAAATATTTAATACAAAGAGCCTGAAGCTTTAACTTGTCCATTGTTATTATTACAAAGATACTGGTTTACAACACATGAGTTTCCTAAAGCCACATAATACCAACCATATCTTCACTAGGCATGACTTCCCAAAACAAAATCACATGTTATCTTGCACCTTATTGCTTACTGATCTCCTGAAAAACCATTGCTGTTTAAAACGTCAACAATAATGTGGGGTGAATATCATAGTTTTGGATAAAATCATAATATAGCATGGACCGCAAGACTTTTCCCACGTGATAATGCAACACATGCAAGACAATCACAAAAACCAGGATTACATTTTCTAAAGCTCATGACACTGAAGCTCGACAATCTTTCTCGCAATAATATATATTGCAATTTCTGCCCGATTAGATGTTTAACCCGAAACATCCGCCAAATTCTGACTTGAATACGTTCGTTATCCCGTGAAGCTAGTCACCCGAAGCGGGGAGGGTCGTTCTTCCCAAATAGATCTATCATCCATAACATTCGCGCACACATAATGTAATTAACAACTACATCTTATGCAATTGACCAGTTCATGGAAAATGACCAACTTGGTTTATCGCTACTTAGGCAAACAGGTAATCAATATAAAATATCCACTTGCGTCCATTTATAAAACAAAGCATGTTTCCACCCCATAGTTAATAAATCTTGTAAATACGTAAAAATGCACCTTGAGTTCTGATAATCCAAATACACAGATAACGCTCACGCACATCGTCAGATGCAACCTATTTAAACTTAAGGCCGTAAAATACATGAACATACGATAAACTAATCATCATATTAAGGTCTATTTAGTTACATCATACTATCGTTCGTGGCAATCAATAAAATAAGAGGTCATGTAAGTAGAACGTAAAGGACTAGGACACTTTAAATCGGAAATCCAGAGTAACTCATCGATACGCCACCCGAAGAGGGCATCATTATGAAACGTCCCTAGTCAATATAGGTACTTTGATAACCACATATAATTCCTATATAGCTCAATCACCACTAATAGTTTTGGTAAAATTACGTTTCAGAAATTAGTTAAAACGTTTATAAATATATCGTTGTAGTAAAAATAGTCATAAAACTTTTTGGCGTTTAAGCCCGATTTTAACGTTTTTTCTGCCCACGCTTTTGTAATATAGGCGAGTTATCATAATTTGACAGTTTCTATTTTTGACACCTCTGGTGACTGATACTTTTAAGTTCATGAACCAGTTATAAAGTTATTTTTATAGTTTTAGTTATCGTAAAACCCGTAAATGTTGTATTTTATTCGTTATAGCTTCGTTTTTAGCGATTCTTTCGAGCACGTTCTTGTTAATGAAAATTATATCAATTTATAAGGTTTAAAAAAATAAAGTTTCTGTCAGGAATAGTGTTTTTACTGTTCATAGTTTATAAATTTATTTTTATAAACTTTTAATTACCGAATACTTGCGAAATTCATAACTTATTCATTATTAATTGAAAATTCATGATTCCTATCATTTTGGAATCCTAAAAATATGTATTATTTGTTAAAAATACTAAACTAGCTGTTTGATATAGTTTTTATGAAAGTACCCCTTTTAATATTAACGTAGTAACTCGTATTTATCGATACAACTTTTTCGCTTATTTATCCGTTCGACAAGTTCATACCTTTCGGAATAGTCAAGATCGTACTATTTTATAAAAATGTAAAAAATGGACAGGTTGTAGTTCGAGTTTAAACAGAAAGATGTATGTTTATATTGAGATTCCATATGTATACTTTACTTTTCTTTTATACTTTTCACACCCTTGTCATTTATCACAAGTCTTTTCCTATCTTAAATATACTATATCATACATATATGATGATCAATCTAGTTCTTATATTGTCCTATTTGTTCAATTTTACGTTAAGTCCATAACAACTTTATATTAAACCATAACATATTACGTGATCTTTTAAACCCACTAAAAAAAAAATTTTATTTTTTTTTTTTTTTTTTTTTTTTTTTTTTTTTTTTTTGTTTTGTTTTTTTATTTTTTTGATTGTTTTATTTTTTTTTTTGCATAATACTTTTAAGCTTAACCAAGATTGTAAAGTACTTATGTATCAATTTATAACTTCATATTACCATCCATACAACATGTGTATAAGCTAATAAAACTATATTTACAAGAAACAAGTGAACCCAAGTTTACAAGTAAACATGTCGCTAATGGTGATTTCACTACATATAGCATATAATCATATAAAATGAAAAGTTTTAAGGGCTTAATATAACCTTACATAGATGATGTAGGATTATGAAAAATAAGTGCAAAGCCCTGTTAAGAACTTTAAACCAAAATTATAACCAAGAAAACCGCTAGTTTCTAAATGAAAACCCCTAATCTTGAATTCTTGGCTTCAACACTTGTAAAATGATATAAACCATACTTGGAAACACCTTAGAATGTCTTAAGAATGATGTATGTAGATGTGTATAGGTTGTATAAAATTTGGTATGGATTTGGTATTAAGGGGTGTTTGAGCCGTGGCCTAAAGGAGAGCCAAAGGGAGGAAATTTTGTGATTTTAGCTAAGTGTTTTGAGTTCTATGTGTTATCTCTTGCATGATACTTGTATTATATGGGTACTAGGTGGTCAAAAGGTGCAATAGTAGTCCAAGACAAGGTTCATGGTCTTAAGGAAGACTTGGTCATGGTCTTTGGTCAAGGAAACATGGTATGGCTATGTTTAATAGAAAAGTGAAGTACAAAGACCAACTTTGATAGGGTTTCCTCTTGATATTTCTTTGGTATACATTTGCAAAAATTCGCATATGTATGCGATACATATGATATATTTTGTAGTTTTTATGTATTAGGTATAAATGTGGGTATTTATTGAAGCGTAGAAAAGTTTTGGGTAAAAGAAGTTCCGGGTCATGCCAAACGTATCTTTATTGCGAAAACGTATTTAATTAACGTAACCAATAAAGAATAAAATGAACAAGAGATCATAATTATTCTCAAAATAAATTATTTAATAAAACTTGATTGATGTAACTATTCAGTTTGAAGCCCGTTACATGAACGTTAATTTTTAGCTATACGCGATTTAGCTTTAACAATTTATTTTAAAGGCAAACGCGGTACAATACACAGAAGGAACATTGTAGGGATTTATCGACGTCGTCAATGACTTAAAAACACACGGTTTTATACCCATGTTTTACAATCGTTTAAATGGTTTACATCCTTGGGGTGAGAACATGCTTTGTTTTACAAATTGGACGCAAGTGTACATTTTATACAATGATTACGTGTTTGCCTAAGTAGCGATAACCCACTGAAGCCGCTTTATCAATGACTGTCAATTACTGGAGTATGTGTGAGCGCGAATGTTAATAGATAAGATCTATTTGGATTGACAATCCATTCGAGCGATTAGCTATCACTGGAACGAACGTATACATTGTGGATTTGGGATGTTTTCGGGTTAAGAACATCATTCGACCGGGCATTATTGTGGGGCAAAATAATAGCATTCATACATGTCGGAGCTTCAGTGTCATGAGCTTAGAAAACGGTGATCACTTTTTATGAATGTTTGCATGGTTGCCTTAATCATACAACTTGGAAATCTTGCGGTCCTACTTATCGTGATTTCTACCATAAACCTATGAATATCACCAACATTATGTTGATGTTTAAGCATGTATTTTTTTCAGGTCAATAAGGCACGAGTGTGGGATGTTACATTGGAAGTCAATAAATGAAGAGGACAACACTTAAGATTTGAGGGTCTTATTACACTTATGGGACAAATTGTTATAAACCAGAATTCTTATTTACATTTGTTTGACAATTTAAAGCCATGGGCTTATGTAACAAACAGTAAGTATTTTGTAATCCAATTATACTTTTTTTCAAACGGACACGTTTAGTAGTCCGTTTCTCAAATCTTGTGCTATTTTGATCAATACAATGAAACGCCAATCTAGTGGTTATTCAAACAATCCGCAGCGTACACGATATATGAGGGTGTTAACATATTGGTCCCCCCCCAGGATGAAGCCAAGGTTAAAGAGAACAGGTGTCAAAAGTTTTGTCTGGACTAATAACCAATTTCAAACACCTGCATTACACAAAAGGTGTGGATTTGCGAGGGACATACCTGCATTACTTGTGTGTACATCTAGCACATAAAATGCGTTACATGAATGCAATTCTTTAAGCATTAGTAGGGTACTAAGTGCTTACATGATTGATATACGTGTATATAAATGATATTACATATATTACTATAAGATCTTTATTATTAAAGCTTACAGACATATCATATCGATCCTTCCTATAAGTAATACTTATATAAGTTAATTTTGTTTTGCAGTAAATCATGTCTTCTACGAGCATCTGCTGTTAACACTACACTTTCGTCTACAAGGAACCGACTCAGTATCCCGATCAGAGCCTCAGGGAGCCGATGATGACGGAGGTAACTGAGGGAGGGTAATCACGGGTCATCGTATTAGGATACGACGGACTCCCGATACAGCCAGTAGCCCCACCCTCACCAGATTACATACCAGGCCCAGAGGACCCACAGACACCGCCAATTCCTCAGGACGAGGATGAGCATGAGTTTCCGGCTGAGGAGCAGCCATTACCTCCCTGTTGAATCACCTACTGCTTAGTCACCGACTATGAGTTACAGAGTTCTGAGATCCGAGGAGGATCCAGAGGAGTATGAGGATGATGAGACAGAGGATGGTCCTGTTGACTATCCCATGGACGGGGGAGAGGATGGAGATGATGAATGATGGCGATTCATCTAGGGATGACGCCGATGAAGAGGATGAGGATGATGAGAGAAGAGGTAGAGGAGGAGGAGGAGCACTTAGCTCCGGCCGACTCTACTACTGTTATACCTGTTGATGAGCCTGTTTTCCCACCTGAGGGAACAGAGCCTGTCATACCACCACCCTCCACTAACATTACTATTGGGGCTAGGATTACCGTCCGGCCCCAGACTTCCATATCCCTTCCACCAGAGGCAGAGGTTGAGAGACTTCTGACCATGACTACTCCATCACCATCACCACCTATCTCACTATCACCACCCTCTGCAGGGGAGCGCCTTGCTAGGTGCATGGCCCCACCTGCACATTCACCACCTTTACTACCATCATCTGGGTGTCCAACCCAAATCCAGACACTCAGGATAGCATCCACTCAGGCTCTCATTGATGCAGTTACTGCCGCATTACCATCACCACCACTACCACCACTACCACCATCTCTATACATACCACCACCTGTTGACCGTAGGGATGACATTCCCGAGTCTGAGCAGCCTCCCCGCAAGAGGTTGTATTTGTCCACTCTAGGCTCCAGATACGAGGTCGGGGAGAGTTCCACTGCTAGACCTACCAGAGGTCAAGGGATAGATTATGGGTTTGTCAGCACGGTAGATGCTGAAGAGAGGCGACAGGGGATTAGAGATGTCGGGTACGGGATTAGGGGTACTTGGGTAGATCCGGCAGAGGCAGTTCCAGAGATAGCACCTATGACCGTGGGAGAGGTCAATACTAGGGTCACAGAGCTTGCTGAGCTCCATGAGCATGATACACAGGACTTGTATGCTTTACTAGAGGATGCTCAGGATAGTAGGTCTCGTATATCACAGCGAGTCGATATGGACTCGCAGCGGGTCGATTTACTTATGGGGGATAGGATGACTCTCCAGGAGACAGTATGGATGGTGGAGGAGGAGGCCTATGCTTCCCGAGAGGCTTGGGCTCACTCGATAGGATTGAGTCAGGCGACTCATCAGGAGCTTCAGACCCATCGTGATCATGTGTATGCACACGAGACCCATCTCCAGGCACACCAGACACAGCTACAGCTGCAGAGTACTCTCATTCAGACACAGCATCAGGTACATGAGACTCGCTTTCAGATGCAGCAGGCTGAGTTAGCAGCGCTTCGAGAGACTGATCGTAGGCGTCAGGACCAGATGGTAGAGACTCTCCGAGTCATCAGAGATATGAGGCGAGAGATGAGCGACATGCAGGCTGAGTTGTTAGCACTGCGAGAGCAGCAGAGGAGAGCTAGACAGCCAGGACCAGAGGCTAGGATTCCAGATCACCAGGATGCTTCTGGGGATGCTGACAGTCACATCTAGTGATTTATGTTATTTTATCTTGCTAGGTCATTGTACAGGCATGTTAAGTATTAGGGGTTTTCCCCGCTAGCATAGCCTTAGATCTTTTGTATTGTATTATGTGTACTCCGACAACTATTTCATGTAAAATTTTCAAAGTTATGAATGAAATGGATGTGTTACTTTGTACTATATACCTCTCTTGTGTTGATTATCTCATCTATACATTATTATATTCTGTCATATAACCTCATGTTTTGTCTTTTGTGATCTAGACAAATCATGGCACCTACGACCAGAAGAGGACCAAATACCCCTGTTAACAACACCAACCCAAACAACATGACTCCAGAATCCATCCAAGCAATGATTGACCAAGCTCTTTTGCGAAACTCCACCAATGGAGATGGAAGCCACAGTTCGCACGGGGATAACCGAAGGAACGTGCAAACTGCGCGCCCTTGTTTTTACGCTGACTTCATGAAGTGTCAACCTTTGAACTTCAAGGGGACTGAAGGCGTGGTCGGTTTAACTCGGTGGATTGAAAAGATGGAGTCAGTTTTCAATATCAGTGGTTGTGCTATTGAGAATCAAGTAAAGTTTGCCACCTGCACTCTGTTAGGTGCTGCTTTGACTTGGTGGAATGGTCAGATAAGAACCTTAGGTCCTTGTGTTCAGATATGACTTAGTTCAGAAGATATGCCATGACCTTGGGAAGTACTCAAGAAAAGATGACGGACAAGTATTGGTCCGCATGGTGAATTCAAGAAGATAGAGATTGAGTGTGGAACATAAGGTCAGGGAAACGACCATTCCTGCATATATCTGAAAACGTTTTCAAGAGTTAACCCTGATATGTACCAAGTTTGTTGCCAATGAACGAGAAGATTGACAAGTACCTCAGTGGACTTCCTGGACAAAACATTTATGGGAACGTCCAAAGCTAGCCAAAACCAAGGAAATTGGATGAGATTATTGAGTTGGCAGTGACTTGATGGATCGGAAAACTCTCACCTATGATGAAAGGCAATCTGTCAACAAAAGGAGGGCTGATGACTCACTAGGAACATCCATAATCCCAAGCAACAAACCTTTTAAGAGGCAGGAATGTCGCAAAGTTTACAACATGGGGACAGAGCGAAAGGAAGCAGTAAACTGGTCCTATGGTGGGATCCCTGCACCAAGTGCAACTATGTGCATTCTCCACACAATGGCCGTGGCACCCAGGCGGTGCCACAAATTTTTTTTATATTATCTAATGTGCAACAAGATAGGGCACTTTGCTCGCGATTGCAGAAGTACTGGCAACATTAAATGTGTAACTCTCAAAAGGGCACAGGGGAAACTCCTGGGGAAACGGTTGTTTGGTGTTCTTGAGTGTGGCTGCATCAGGGAAACTTCAAGAGATTGTCCAAATACTGATGAAAGTTGTGGGGGAAATGGGAATGCTCAAGGATGGGTTTATGCAGTTGGGAATGCTGAAAGAGGGGAAATGCACCAGGGAAACCCTGATACGAATGTCGTTCAGGTACGTTCCTCTTATATAACCACTATGCATTATCCTTATTCGAAACTGGTGCCGATAGAAGTTTTATATCATCGCATTTAGTTACTTGATTAACATCGCCCCAACTTCACTAGAAAACTGTTATGATGTCGATTAGAGATGGGAAATAGTCAAGATAGACACAATTATACGATGGTTGCACCTTAAAAGTTTTAGGACCAATCCGTTTCAACTAGATCTTAATGCCAGTAGAATACTGGGTAGTTTCGACCGTCATTATCGCATGGATGGTTAAGAAGATTATCACGCCGTGACTCTATGCGATGAGAAACTTGTTCACAGTTCACCTACGGGAATGAACATTGACTTTATGCGGAAACGAAAGTGAGCAAACGGGAGAGAATTCACGGTTGACGGTTATCTATGTTTAAAAGCTCAAGAGTACATGGCCAAGGATGCAGGTCTTTCATATAGCACAGGATATCCGCAAGAAGGAGGAGGAAAAGTCGGAAAGGAAACAAATAGAGGACGTACCAATCGTCCGAGATTTTCCAGGAGTATTTCCCGAGGACTTGCCCGGTCTTCCTCCAGCTCGACCGGTGGAATTCCAAATCGACTTAGTTCCAGGAGCTGCACCCGTAGCTCGAGCACCATATCGATTAGCCCCATCCGAAATGAAGGAATTGTCAGAACAATTACAGGAGCTTTCTGACAAAGGTTTCATAAGGCCTAGTTCCTCGCCTTGGGGAGCCCCGGTCTTGTTTGTCAAAAAGAAGGACGGCTCGTTCAGGATGTGCATCGACTACCGCGAGTTGAACAAACTGACGGTTAAGGTCGTTATCCACTCCCGAGGATCGACGATTTGTTTGATCAACTTCAAGGATCCAGTATTTACTCGAAGATAGATCTGAGATCCGGATATCACCAGCTTAGAGTACGAGAACAAGACGTCCCGAAGACGGCATTTCGAACTCGGTATGGCCATTACGAGTTTCAGGTTATGCCTTGCGGACTTGACAAACGCACCTGCGGTATTCATGGACCTTCATGACCGAGTATGCAAAGCCCTTTCATTGGATAAGTTTGTAATTGTCTTCATCGATGACATACTTATTTATTCAAAGGACGAAAGGGAGCATGAAGAACACCTTAAAGCAATTCTGGAATTGCTTAAGAATGAGAAGTTGTACGCAAAGTTTTCAAAATGTGTATTTTTGGATTCGAAGGTTACAATTTCTCGGACACGGTCTTGATAGTAGAGGCATTACATGAGGACCCGGCATGCCAGATAGAGTCTATCAACGGATTGGCATTCTCCCATAGACCACAACGGAGTCGCCAGTTTCTAGGTCTTGCGGGTTACTATCGAAGATTCATCGAAGGATTTTCGAAGATTGCAAAGTTAATGACGAAACTTACTCAGAAAGGAATCAAGTTCGATTGGGGAGAAAAGGAAGAGGACGCCTTCCAGTTGATAAAGCAGAAGTTGTGCAGTGCCCTAATTTTGGCTTTACCTGAAGGGATCGAGACTTCGTATGGTTGACTGTTGTTGCGTCACAAAAACGGGCCTTGGTGGGTATTAATGCAGCGAGAGAAGGTGATTGCCTATGCATTCTAGAAAGGTTAAAAGTTCAGCGAGAAGACTACTCCACTACGATTTAGAACTTGGATAGGTAGTGTTTGCTCTAAAGATAATGGAGACACTTACTCTATACGGAACAAGATTGCACCGTATTCAATCGACCATAAAAGCCTAACACCACTACTCGATCAGAAAGGGAGTTTAACATGAGGCAAACGCCGATGGCTAGGAATTGTGACGTGGACTACGATTGTGATATTCGTTATCAACCAGGGAAAGCAATGTAGTGGCCCGACGCGCTGAGCCGTAAGAACGGGTTGAGCCATTGCGGGTTCGGCGCCTTAGTTTATGACAATTGGTTTGGATCTTTCCCAAACGAATACTATAGCTCAGATCCGAAGCCAAGAAAACCAAAAAACAACCACCAAAAGGAGGAAATCGTAATGAAGACGTAGGAGGTATGATCCGAAGGGATATACCCATCGGAAAGATTGGAACGTCGTGCGATGGGACACTATGCTTACAATTGAGCAGCGAGTTGATACCTTGCTATGGAGAATTTAAGATCCGTTGATTATGCACGAAATCCACAGTCGAAATATTCTATCCATTCCCGGTTCAGAAAAGATGTCCAAGAAGTGAAGAAATTATTTTGGTGGCCGAAGATTGAAGGCTGAAATTGCCACGTATTGTTAGCAAATGCCTGTCATGTGCAATGGGTCAGCGTTCTCCAAAGGCCATCAGGATAGCTAGTACAATACCAGAAATACCTGAGTGGAAATGGGATAAACTTAACAATGATTTTTATCACACAAACTTCTAGACGTTCACATGGTTTCGAAACAATCTGGTGATGTGATCGACTTACAAAATCCGCTCACTTTTTACCAATACGGGAGAATGATCCGTTGGATAAGCTGGCGAGATTGTACTTAAACCGAATAGTGGCAAGACACGGGATACCTGCCTCAATTATCTGCGATCGTGATGGAAGATTCACTTCGAATTTCTGGAGATCATTTCAAAAAGCTTTGGGTACAGATATTAGCAATGATCAATGCGTTATCATCAGAAACTTGTCGGCCAGAGCGATGAGGACCATTTTTAAACTCTCGAGAATGCTACGTGCTTGCGTGATCGATTTTGGCAAAGGCTGGGTTAAGCATTTGCCATTGGCCGAGTTCTCTTATAACAACAGTTATCACGCTAGCATAAAGGCCGCCCCCTATGAGGCACTGTATGGTCGAAAGTGTCGATCACCAATATGCTGGGCCGAGGTTGGGAAGCACAACTGACTGGTCAGAATTAATCCAAAAACAACGGAAAAGATCGTCCTGATCAAGCAAAGGAGCAAGCGGGCACAGGATTCGACAAAAGAGCTACGCCACGAACGAAGCGAAAGCCGATGGAAGTTCGAAGGTGAGACAGAGTTTATGCTCAAGGTTCTCAACTTGGAAAGGAGTCGTACGGGTTCGGTAAAGCGGGGCAAGCTGAACCGAGGTACGTCGGACCTTTCAAAGTGTTAGCAAAGTTGGAAATGGTTGCTTCAGGCTGGGAACTTCCTCAAGAGTTGAGCAGATGTTACCAACCTTTTCATGTAATCAAACCTGAAGAAATGTTATGCCGATTGAACCCCCGTTAGTCATTGACCCCGTTGGAAGGACAGTCATGTTGACGTATTAAGCTCAGGTTTGTGGACGAGCTCCGTTCGAAATCCATGGTACCGGGGAGATCAAACGACATGTAGCGGAGCCTAGATACCACTGGTTAAGGTTCGATGGAACTCTAGCGCGGGGCCATGTGTTCACCTGGGAACGTGAAGACTCGTTCAAACAAAAATACCCACAACTCTTCACAAACCGGGCTTCGTCATCCACTACAAGGTCTTAAGCTTTGAGGACAAAGCTCTTTTAACGGGTGGAGACTGTAACATTTCTCATTTTCGTGTCATTGTACGACTATATTAATGATCACTATTTATTTTAGTCCGATACGCGTTTACTTTTAATATTTACTTTTAATGCTAAACCGCGTGTTGAATAGAAAATAATCGTGAATGATAAAACGGTCACCAAAACAATTAAGGTTTACATAAACCAAGTAAGATTAATTAGTTTTGATGATAATTATGTACTTTTCGCGTATTTTATTTTTATTTGGTCACGTAAATAGGGTTTACGTATCGCGACATAAAATACCATTTGGACGCACACCGGAATTACCTCCGATAGACTTACCCTGACTCAAACCAATACCACTTTGAAAACTTATGTCGAAATTTTAATCAAGTCTGTGTACATATATCACATTGATTAACGAAATAATGGGCATGATAACCCACAAGAAAATCGTTCTTGGTGATGTTAGTTGCTAGCAAATTCCCTTATAATCCCTAACAAGTACATGTACACCCATGATCTAATTAATGTGTGTACATAATGGTTTACCTAGGAATCTATTACACTAAGGGATATTACTATTGCTCTTTTGCCCTCTTGATGTCGCGGTTTTTAAACCTCACAAACACACAAAGATTTCCTAGCCAAGCATGATCTTGTACTCAAACTACATTAATTTAATACTTGTCTCATGTTTGGTTTAGCTTAAAAACCATGTGAGATTAACTAAAACCTTTCGAAACCCTCTAGGACACGATTTCGGTTTGTGTTTATGGACTAGGAAGTCTAACTAAATTCATTCCCTATAAATGTCATATACACTCACCATTTATCACTCTTGTTAAAATTTGCACACCTCAAAACCTCTCCTTCTCTATAATTTCGGGTTACAACACACAACAAACACACTCAACTTCTACTCGAACAAACAAGTACCCACAAGGGATGACTCGAGCCAAGGGTTGGTCGTCACAATCGTATACACGTTTGGATTAGCATTCTACACATCTACATACGCCACCAATAAGCTAGGACCCTTGTAAGTCAAGTTTCGAACTCATACTCTTCACATTTTAAATTGTCTTTTGATTTCTAGTCATTAGGTCACGTTATCTATGAAACGCACGCACCTATACATGTATGCTTTATACTCGTATGGTGCACAAGAGGCGAAGTACAGCGTCGAAGAACACGTTGACTAAACGCGACAAGGAACTAAATGTTGCGTCCATAGGTGAAGCTTGGTCTCCAACGTGAGAATGTGTCCCTATATATGAAATACAAGTGATGTACACGTAAACTTGTTATTGTAAACAAGTTAGGATGTCTTAGAAATGAATACGCAACCCTGTGGACACTTGCATGGCATACCACGAAGTCTGTACCAAGTCGAATGCCGGCCATTTTGTCACTAGAAATCCTATCGGGTTTCCACGAGCCCAACGATGGAGCACAATACGAGCTCATATAAGCCACAATAAGCTAAAAAGCTTATTTGTGTGCTTATCGCAACTTATTGAGCTTAAAATAAGAAGAAGAACATTATGGACCACTTGGCATGCGTCGTTTTTTAAACCTAGCATAAAATTAATGGGCATCCTAGCCATTTTCCGGGTCCACGAAATTAAGCTATACGTCCACGAATAAGCGATCACAGTTATTAGCAAGGCTTAAACAGCCCTATAAGCCTTGAAAAGAACACTAGGAAAGTAATTTGGGACAAAAAGTGAATTGAGCCGAACCCTTAGAACCCTTCATACAATACGGCGTCAATATCGGGCCCAATAGGCCCAATGTTGTGCTTATTAGCTATCGAATGAGCTACATATGCAATCCGGACCTCAATGAGCACTCCAATGGGAATTAATAAGCTTACGGGCCCCTAATGGACCAAACGACAAACACATTTCAAATAACTTACCAGGCCCTAAACGGCCCAAGACGGCCCAATGGGGGTGGCTTATTAGCTTTATTCGGCCTTATTTGGAAATAGCTTGAATAGAAACAAGTTGGTTAAGCTGATACAAGTTGAAAGCACTAGGAAAAGTCTAACAACCCTAAAATCATTCTTATTCGGGTTTTTAAGCTATTGGGCCCGCAAGGACCTATAAGCCCGAAAACTAAGTTCAATAAGATCGCGTGCTTATTGTAAGCTTACAGCCCCATAAGTGCTTATTAACTACTTTTGGACTTAATGAAACTAAATTAGATCGTTAGGAAACCTAAACGGACCTTAACGGGACCAATAAGGCCCATTAAGCCGAAATTAGCTCCGAATAGCTTATTTATAGAGAAATGACTTGGTTGGTTATTTTGGACTAAAATAAGCCAAATTGCCTCTTGTCGGGATTTATTGTTTTAGGTTTGAAATTCGACTTTTAACAAGAGTCGGGGGACTAAAACCGTAAAGCCGAAACTTAAAGGGTTAGTTTTGTTATTTTCCAAATTACAACAACTCCAGGGACCATTTTGAAATAGTCTGAAACTTAAGGATGAGAGGCGAAACGATAAAAAACCTTAAAAACTATCTTTTTATAAACTTGAGGGATCTAATTGTGTCATGTTTCGGAGACTAGTAGGTTTAAAATATAATGTGTATTTTTGTAAAACCTAGGGACTAAAAATGTAACAACTAGGAAACTTAAGGTAGTTTAGAAGCCAAGTGAAATTTAAATAAATCATTTATACGTTCGGTTTCTGAAAGTTTAGATATTCGGACAGTCGACGATTTATAACTAATTAATAAATAAAGTATATTTATTAATAATGATTTCACGTTTATCGAGAACCATCGAAATTATAAAAACAATGATCTTGTGCATCACCGCACAAGTGATCACGGTATATATAAACTTAAATGGGATTTAGTTTATAAAATGAGTCGTTAGTTAAATGTGTAAACTAAGGCTTGACCATACTTACTTAGGTACTTAACGGTGTGATTTCACTTGCTTACTTGGCATACTTGTTATTCATTCAGGGAAACTACCGGCTAAGGTGCGCTTCATCATAGCCCCTGCTTTACAATTATATTATGGATTTAATCCTTGGGGCTGGATAACATGCTTGTTTTACAAACTGGACGCAAGTGTACATTTTTGCCATGATTACGTGTTTGCATAAATGTTACCATAACCCCTTTTATGTCCCATGATCATGAAACTGATAATTGCCATAGATGTGGTGGGACATTTCAATTGTGCGGGCCGACGAATGTTATGGTTAGATTTTTAGGGATTGACATCCCCGTTCGGGTGACTTGCTATCCATAGGAAACCCACGAAAGCATACCCATGTCGAATTTGGGATGTTACAGGGTTAGCACATCATTCACGGACACTTGTTGGCAATTTATTGCATTCATATACGTCGAGCCTCGGTGTCATGAGCTTAGGAAAACGTAATTACTTTTTATGATGTTTGCATTTGTGGTTCTCAATTCATACACTGAAAATCTTGCTGGTCCTACAAATTGATTTTCTTAAACCTATGAATTCACCAACTTATATTTGTGTTTAAGCATGTTTTTCAGGTCAATAAGGCACGGAGGTTGCGTTGATACCATTGGGGAGTCAATAATTGAAGAGTCAAACACTTAAGATTTGGGGTATTATTAAAGTACACTTTGGGGAACAATTGTTATAACCGGAATCTTTACATATTTTGTTGAACCATTTGAAGCCTGAGCTTCTGTAACAAACAAGTATTTTGTTAATCACAATGTATCTTTTTCAAAACGCACGACTAAGTAGTCGTTCTTGATCTTGTGCTATTGACCAATAATGTAACGCCTTCGGATATTCAAACATTCCGACTGCATTACTAGGATTGAGGGTGTAACAGATGGTATCAAGAGCCAAGGTTATAGAGAAACCAGGTCAAAAGTTTGTCTGGACTATAACAATTTTTCAAAAATTGTTTTCC
Source organism: Tanacetum coccineum (assembly GCA_026074375.1). Lineage (NCBI taxonomy): Eukaryota > Viridiplantae > Streptophyta > Magnoliopsida > Asterales > Asteraceae > Tanacetum > Tanacetum coccineum. The sequence continues at coordinate 26,277 of BQNB010008098.1, forward strand.
ACAAATGGATTTTGTGAGGAAATACATGCTTACTTGTTTACTTCTAGCGCCATATTATTCTCATATGAAATGCACTGCTAACGCATTAGTAGGTACTAAGTGTTACACTGTGATTAATTACGTGTATATAAATGATATTACGTATATTACTATAAGGACTTTATTATTAAAGCCTTACATATCATATCGAATATTTCTTATAAGAGATACTTATATAAGTTATTTTACTTTTTGCAGTAACCATGTCTTCAGCGACGTCAGATGTTACCTACACTTCTGTATACCTACGACCTGGACCCGGCAGGGCTTTTCTGGGGAGCCGAGTATGAGGAAGTATCGGAGGGAGACATACCACGGGTCATCGTATTAGGATACGACGGACTCCCGCTACAGCCAGTAGCCCCACCGTCACCAGATTACATACTAGGTCCACAGATACTACCAGTTCCTCAGGACGAGGATGAGCGTGAGCCTATGTTCATACAGGCGCATGACCCTGACTACGTACCGGAGCCTATATACCCCGAGTACATACCCGTAGAGGATGACCATGTGTTTCCGCTGAGGACAGCAGATACCAACCTCGTTGATTACCCACTGCTGAGTCACCCGGATATGTTACTGAGTCGGATCCCGAGGAGGATCCGGAGGAGTACGAGGATGATAAGACAGAGGATGGACCGGTTGACTATCCTATGGACGGGGGAGATGATGGAGATGATGGATATGATGGAGATGATGATGACGACGACTCATCTGGGGATGACGCCAGGGGTTCGTCTGGACGCGCCGGATGAGGACGTGGAGGAGACAGAGGACGAGACGAGGAGGGGGAGCACTTAGGCTCCGGCTACTCTACCGTCGTACCCTGCTGATGGGCCTGTTACACCCCCTGACTGACCCCCTGAGGGAAACAGAGATGTTATAACCCTACCCTCCATTTGGACATTATGTTGGGGTTAAGGTTACTGTCCGACCCCACGCTTCTGTAACCCTCTCAATCAGAGGCAGAGGTGAGAGACTTCTGACCATGACTACTCCTATCACCTTCACCACCTTTATCACTATCAACCACCCTCTGCAGCGGTGAGCGCCTTTGCTAGGTGGTAAAGGAATTCAAATCCGTTTATTGGCTGGTAGGTTGACCCAAAAACTACAAAGCTACTTAGTTTGATGCTTGCTGAGAACAGATGTTGCTGTTAAAAATTGATAGTGAAGATGTCCAAAATTATCAATAGTCATATCAAGATTTGACAGGATGTGTTTGGTTTACATCCTCCTGGTTACAAGGATGTTTACTCTAAAGTAACATGAAGTTAAACAAGTAAAAATCATGTTTAGGGGAGGATTGTTGGGAATTATGCATTCCTGACTTAGTACCGTTAGTTATATTAGTTTGTACAGCTTTGTTGTATTTGTAATGACAGTACAAAAGTTAGTACTGATCAGATAGTTTGTAACCAGTTAGTATATGTAGTTAGTTCCGTTTTTATGAGATATGCATGAGATAAATTAGGAATAGATATGCATTATCTGTTAACGCGTTTTGTAAAGCCCATTAGGGTTTCCTTAGTCTATAAAAGGAACCTTAGGCATAGTTAATATATATAGTTTTTACACAGATCAATAGAGATCATCTAGCAATCATAGTTTTGTAATTTGTAACCTAGGCAGATTCAAGTTATAATATAAAGTTCTTTTGTGATTCTTAATATTGTTCTTCTTAGCATTATTGATTAGTTTCCGCATAATTAATAGTGTTCAAATTAGTGTTTCATTATTGTTGCTTTAGAATTATCTAAGGGAACAAACCCTTTACAAGCTAAAGGTTAAGATATATTCAATAAACGATCCAACAAGAATTTCCAGACAAAGTCTACAAAGTGGAGAAAGCCTTATATGGTCTACATCAAGCTCCTAGAGCTTGGTATGAGACACTCTCTACCTATTCTGCTGGATAATGGATTTCACAGGAGACAAATTGACAAGACTTTGTTCATAAAGAGACTTAAGGGTGATATTCTACTAGTTCAAGTATATGTAGATGACATCATCTTTGGTTCAACTAAGAAGTCTTTATGTGATGAGTTTGAGCAGATAATGCACAATAGGTTTCAAATAAGTTCAATAGGAGAACTTACTTTCTTCTTGGGTTTACAAGTTAAGCAGAAAGAGGATGGGATCTTCATTAGTCAGGACAAGTATGTTGGTGAAATCTTTAAGAAATTTGGCTTTTCTAGTATAAGGACAGCCAGTGCTCCTATGGAAACCAACAAGGCTTTGACAAAGGATGAAGATGGTGAGGATGTTGATGTTTATTTATACAAGTCAATGATTGGGTCATTGATGTATCTTACATCCTCTAGACCAGATATTATGTTCTCAGTTTGTGCTTGCTCAAGATTTCAAGTTCAGCTAAAAGTTTCCCACTTGAATGCAGTAAAAAGAATCTTTAGATACCTAAAAGGCCAACCCAAATTGGGCTTTGGTATCCTAAGGACTCTCCTCTTATATTGGAAGCTTTTTCAGACAGTGACTATGCAGGTGCCAGCTTGGACATGAAATCCACAACAGGAGGTTGTCAATTTCTTGGTTCAAGGTTAATCTCTTGGCAGTGTAAAAAGCAGACTGTGGTGGCTAACTCAACTACTAAAGCTGAATACATTGCTGCTTCTCACTGCTGTGGTCAAGTGCTTTGGATCTAAAATCAGATGTTGGATTATGGATTTAATTTTATGCAAACAAAGATTCATGTTGACAATGAAAGTGCTATTTGTGTTGTCAAGAATCCTGTCTATCATTCTAAAACAAAGCATATAGAGATCAGGCATCATTTCATTAGAGACTCTTATGAGAAGAGACTGATTGAGATGGTCAAGATACATACAGATCATAATGTTGCAGATCTTCTCACTAAAGCCTTTGATGTAAGCAGATTTAATTTTCTGGTGGCAAGCATTGGTATGCTTAATTTGTAGCTACATTGGTTGAGGGGAGGTTTAACAGTTCTTAACTTCTATTTATGGGTTATACATAAATATGGATCCTCATGAATTCTCACATGTCTATCTAGTCTTTTCTAGTGTGCTTGTGATGAATAGAGGCATGTTGTTGTATAATTATTGAAGACAGAGTTAAAACTGTTAAGGCAAATATTAATACTGCTAAGTATAATTTGTACTGCTAGGCAAAAGAGGTCGGGACACTAAGATACCTCAGTCTGGTGGTCCCCCTATAAAGGTTGGTGATGAGGCTGTCCATAAGGAGTTGGGTGACAGAATGGAAAGGGCTGCCACTACTGCTTCTAGCTTAGAAGTAGAGCAGGACAGTGGTAACATAAACTAAGACCCAATCCATGGCAACACTTAATGAGCTAAGTTCTTAGGGAATTGGCTCAGGTAGTGGTCCCAGGTGCCAAGAAACCACATTGGGGATGTAGATGCTCAAACTAGGTTTGAGGCTGCATCTAAAAGTCCAATGACCCACCTCTCTCAAGAGTTAACACACTTGGAAGTGGGGAGGACAGTATGAAACTAAAAGAATTGATGGCACCTTGTACAAAATTGTCTGATAATTGAGAGATTTTGGTGAGCATAAAAGAAAGAGAGAAGTTGTGAGCCAAAAACAGAAAGAGAGATGTGTGCTTAAAAACAAAAAGAGTGAATTGGTGAGCAAAAAGAATTGAGAGATATTGTGAGTATAAAAACAGAAAGAGAGATGTGTGCTTAAAAACAGAAAGACTGAATTGGTAAGCAAAAAGAATTAAGAGAAATTGTAAGTATAAAAACAAAAAGAGAGATTGTGAGAATCTACATTGGAATGAGATTGGGATTAATACTGCTTGGCATAAACTTAATACTGCTAGTATTAAGTTAGTACTGCCAGGCATATCTTTATACTGTTGAGTAAAGTTAATACGGTTAGGCTTAAAGTTAGTATTGTTATGCTAAACTTAGTACTGCTACATTACCGTTAGTACTGTTTGAGGCATACAAGAATTTTCTTATTTTAATATAGCCGTTGAGATATTTCCGCCAACAACATAGCCTATAGGGTTTGACTAATTGGAAATTCATGATCTTTCTATAAATTAGTAAGGTTTCCTTAAGATAAGATTAAATTTCATTCAGTCGGTCAAATTACAACCCTAAGTGCTCTCAATATAATCTCAATTAACTTTGCCAAGCATTCATACTCACATAAACGAGCTCATCCCACAAGTTTATTCAATATTTTCTTAATCACATGGCTAATTTGGAGTTTTGCGACAAGCATAACATTGTGGCCTACTTACAGAAGTCTGAAGGAAGTGAAGGATTTCATCAGATCATTGATTTTTTGAATGCTAGTCACATCCAGTATGCCCTCACAGAGAATCCAACAATATATGTTTCCTTTATTAAGCAATTTTGGAGAACAGCTACTACTGGAACAAGTGCTAATGGAGAGGTAGAACTAACTGCTACAATTGATGGACAAGTAAAAACTATTACTGAAGCCTCTCTAAGAAGACATCTAAAGTTGGAGGACAATGGTGGTGTTACTACTCTACCCAATTCAGAGATATTTGAGCAACTTGCTCTAATGGGGTATGTGACTGATTCTGATAAACTCACTTTTCAAAAGGGTCATTTTCTCCTCAGTGGAAGTTTCTAATTCATACTATCCTCCACTGCTTAAGCCCTAAGAAAACTGCTTGGGAGCAGTTTAGTAGCAATATAGCAACTGCTATAATTTGCTTGGCCACAAACAGATCTTACAATTTTTCAAAACTAATTTTTAATGCTATGACTAAGAATCTGGAAAACCCACATAAGTTTTTGATGTACCCAAGATTTATCCAAATCTGTTTAAACAAGCAAAAAGAGACTCCTTCAACCCCACACACAAACATATCCTACTCCTATCCTTATACAGAAAGTCTTTAGTAATATGAAAAGGGTTTCAAGGGGTTATTATGGAATAGATTTTGCTTTATTTCCTACTGATCAGTGCACCTGAAACTTCTCCATCCAGAATAACATCTTCACCATCATTATCAGTTCAACATACACCAGTCAGTACCCCCATCAACCTCACAACCACCAAACACTCAACCCACACCTGATGCAGAGGAGGCTGTTCAAATGCCCCACGAATCACCTCTCCACAGTGTTTACTCACTTAGACGTAATGAGGGTAGTCTTTCAATTAATGAATTGACGGATCTGTGAACCTCATTGTCAAAAAAAGTGCAGAGTTTGGAGACTGAATTAAAAGAAACCAAACAAACCTACAATTCTGCTCTCACACAGCTTATTAGAAGGGTGAAGAAGTTAGAACATATTGTGAAGGCAAGCAAATCTAGAAGAAGGGCAATAGTGGTGTAATTTAATGATGAAGAAGACTATAAGGATCCTTACAAACAGGGGAGGAGTTTGATTGAAGAGCTTGACATAGATGCTAGAATTTCTTTAGTTCCTCCACATGCTGTAAGTGAGGGGAGGAATGCTGATACTCAAATTTATGATCTACTAGTAGAGCAATTAGAAGTGTTTAGTGTAGCTATAGCTCTTGCAGATGCAGCTAAAAGAAATAGAAGTGTTGAAACTACTTAAACATACACCAGAAGAAGATCTGTTAGTACTGGCATTGGTAGAGTTAGTACTGCCAGTAGAACAGTTAGTACTGCTGATGTTAGTACTGCCAATGAATTGGGTAGTACTCCTGGTGTAAAGGCAAAAGACAAAGGGAAAGCAATTATGCAAGAATCTGAGCCTCCAAAGAAAGTCAAAAAGAGGGTTCAAGTGCAGATGAGTATTTATGAAGAGTTAGTTAAGAAAGTGTTTAAGGAAGAACAAGCAAAAACTATGTAAGACCAAGAACAAGAAAGGATTAACTTTGAAGCAGCTCTTGAACTTCAAAAATAGTTGGATGAAAGGGAAGAAGTTGTTGTTGAACCTACTCAAGCTTAGCAAATTGACTGGAATGTTCCTGCAGTGTTAAGATACCATGCTCAGCTGAATAGACCATACTCTGTAGCTGAAGTTTGGAAGAACATGGTCATGTACTTGAAGAATCAGGGAGGATACAAGATGAATTATTTCAAGGGAATGAAGTATGAAGACATTAGACCTATATTTGAAAAAGTATGGGATCAAATTCAATCCTTTGCACCCATGGATTCTGAAAAAGAAAAAGATAGTGAAAAGAAAGGAAGCAGGAAGAAATCACTTGCAAGGAAAAGAGCAGGTGAAAAGCAAAGTGAAGAAAGTACAAAAAGGCAAAAGATAGAAGATGATGTAGAGAAGGAAGAACTTAAAGCCTATTTGGATATGGTTCCAAGAGAAGAATTTTCTATGGAAATTGAATCTTTAGCTACTAAGTATCCAATAGTTGATTGGAAGACTCATGTCCTGACAGAAAACTTCATGTATTATCAAATCTTCAGGGCAGATGGAAGTTCCAAGAATTACAAGATCTTCAGTGAGATGCTTGATGATTTTGACAGACAGGATGTATTAGACTTACACAGGCTAGTTAAAGTGAGGTATATGACATCAAGTCCATAAGGTTATGACTTAATGCTTTGGGGAGATTTGAAGATCCTATTTGAGCCTGATGAAGAAGATGAAGTCTGGAGGAATCAATATGAATACAATTTTATAAGCTGGAGACTATTTGATCCATGTGGAATTCATATTTTGTTGATGAACAATGGAATTGCCATTCACATGATGATACAGAAGAAGTATCCACTTACTCAAGAAATGCTATCAAAGATGTTAAGAAGAAAACTAGAGGTTGATCATGAAAATTAGATGGCATTTGAACTTCTAAGGTTTGTAAGGTCATAAGTACAAAAGTAGAAGAATGTTTAGAAGAATCCTCAACAGTGCAGTCTAGAAGATTAAATACAGAAGAAACTTGAGATTTGAAGGTAAATCATAAGTTTAGGGGAGGATTGATGGATTCAGAAAGTTTCTACAAACTAGTACAACTAGTTATAGTATAGTTTATAGTACTGCCAGTACATTGTTAGTACTGCCAGTATAGTTAGTACTGTTAGTTATATAGTTAGTACTGTTAGTATAATAGTTAGTACTGCTTAAGTGAATGGCACGAGTTTATATTAGGATAGATATGCATAGAATCCCTGACGCGTTTGTGTAAGCCAGTTGGGTTTTTCTTAGTGTATAAAAGGAACCCTACAATCAAATTAGATATATCAATTCATAGTTTAGCTATTCTGTAACCTATGCACAATAATTGCATTCAATATATAGTCAAAGTTTTGTTTTTACATTTTTTCTTACTTAGATATTACAAGTTAGATTCCGCATAACTTGTAGTATTTATAATCATTGTTTCTCATATAGTTAGTTTGAATCTATTCAAGTTAACTAAGCCTTAACAAGCTAAGAAGATCTATCTGCTTAAATGTGTTTATTTTATCTTATGTTAGTTTATTATGTCTTAGTTATCAAGTTTGCTTAATTAGAATTAGTTTAATTAGTGTTTGATTTAAACCGCCTTGTTTTTAGTTAAAACTGCTTATAGGTTTAGATTATTATAGAGTGCTTATTTTTCCTAAGTTTGAGCTTATGTGTCCTTAATATGCCTAGATCTTAATCTGTGTTCATTATTTGAAGCTTATTTAGGACTGTTTTAGCTTTTAAATGAAAATTCAAGTTTTAAAGGGGTGTTTGGGATAAGGGATTTAGATATAGTAAATTAGTGTGCAAACTGCTTTTGGTTCCTAAATCAGTTTTGATAAGCTCTCATTAAGTCTAAAACAAAGTTTCATAAGCTTAGAATAGTTAGAATTAAGCTTTGTAGTATGTGTTCTCAATTTCTTAAGTCTGCCAATTTAGAAGTGTTCCAAACTGCTTATTTGATAATATCTTTAAAAGTCCACTTGAGATGTAGTTTTTGTGCTTAAAACTAGTTCCATTTACCTTATTTTACATCTGCGTGTGAGTCTATAATCTTTTGAAAAACCTTAGAGTCCTTTAGAACAAAAACAGTCAAGTAGATTTAGCTCTTAAAAGTCTTTTTTATGCAGATTGATTGAGGTCAATTAATAGCTTAATTTAGGTTAATTTTTGTTGAATTTAGCTTATTGTAGTATAAGTTCCATCTGTTTTGAGTTTTCAGTTGGTCAATAATAGTATTTGAGTCTTAATTTTAAGCTAAAAAAGGCATTCATCTCAAAAAGCCAAAAACAAAAGTAGTGTATCTGTCATTTTCAATTGCCTTTTCTAGTTTCTTTCTAAAACAAGTTTGCTTAATTTTTGGTTATTTATGTTATTATAGTATAGGACTTAATCTGTTTTTAGTTTTCAGTTTTTTACTTAGTGCTTCTTAGTCTCAAAATTAGCTTAAAAAGTTTGGTAAAGAGTCCTTAAATAGCCTTTTTGAAGTCAATTGTCTTATTTTTGTTGTTGTTTTTGAGCTTGTTTTGTTTGCTTATTTCATGTCTTTAGGGCTTATTAGGTCTAGCATTAGGTCTGTTTTTAGTTTTTTTAGTTTTCTATAAGCTTATTGTGTCTAAAAGTCCAAATAGTTTTAGCTTATTAAGTCTAGTCTTAAAAAGACCAAACTATCATTTTAAATTGTGCTATTTCTAGCTTATAAATAAGTTTTGCCAAAAAGTTCTTTATTAAAGTGTCTTATTTTAGCTTATTCTTTAGCTTTTTCTAAAAGAATAATAAAAAAATGTTTTTTTTAAAAAGGTAGGTCACATGACTCGAACCTGTGACCTCCCTCACACAACACACACGCCTTCCCACTGCCCTTGGGTCTTTTTCATTAAACCTTGGCACTATTTTATTGTTATACTAGTTTAGGATTTAAGCTTATTCGGCTTACCACTGCCCTTGGGTCTTTTTCATTAAACCTTTGCACTATTTTATTGTTATACTAGTTTAGGATTTAAGCTTATTCGGCTTATTTGATTTTTAGCATCTTATTGGTATTAGCTTTTTGTCTCATTTTTCTTTTTAAACCCTTAGAATTAGTTCTAGTATTATTATAAATTTTCTCAAAATTTTAGGATTTAGTTTAGTATTTTAATTTGATTTTTAGTTTTATTTAGTTTTAAAAATAGTTTTAATTAGTTTAAAAATTCAAAAAATTATTTTTCTGTTATTCAATATTAGTTTAAGCATTTTAGTTTAAGAAAATTGCATTTTGAGTTTTGAGAGTTTTAATTTGTCATTTTTAGTTAATAAATTAGATAATTTTGGTTTTTAATTGCCTTAAATGTCGTTAGGTTTTTAAATGGCTTTAATTACTAGTTTAGCGTGCCTTTATATACTTTCCTTTTGCGTTATGAGATTTAGAATCCAAAATCCAAAATATTGATTATTCAAGCACGCGATTACGAACCGAAACAAGATTTTCAATCTTCACACTTCGTCAGGATACAACATCCGGGAGATAAAATATTGTTTGTCCTCAAGCAATTTTTATCAAACGGGATACTCTCTATACTATTACTTATTTGGTATTATATATATATATATATAATATAAAAATATATATATATATATATATTATATATATATTATTTATATATATATATTATATATTTATAATTTAGACTATATCATCAATTCAACGAGTATCGTCTTCCTGTACAGTTTTAGATTATTATTTTGAGTCTAAACCAAACGAATACACCGGAGATGGAGTTGCCCTTGTTTTCTTATGCTTAATACATGACCTTCTGAAAACAAAACGACAACCATTGGTGGAGTATTATAAATCTGGGAGGAAATCTCGAAGTGTTTGGAGGCTTGAAAATCTTCAAGATGGTTGTTCAACACATTTTTTTGTCAAGAACTCAACTATGAGAAAATCCCGAGCAAAATATCAGGGGAGTTCCTCGTTCTAATTCTATTTCCCATATTATTTAATTGTTTTATTTATACAATGAGGACGTTGTATAATTTAAGTGGGTGGATGGAGAATTAGAACGTACTTGTCCTTATTTTACAAAAAGAAAATGCTACAGTTTTTTTTAAAAAAAATAAAAAAAAATCCAGTGCTTTAAAATTGGCCAAAATTTACAAGAAATTAGAATTGACTTTGTAAAAAATCACTAGTTACATTACTAGGCGCACTATAATCCTTGTGCTACATTTTGTGTGAATTAAGCATATTCGTTTCCAATTGTTTACCTAAAAGTTCCACAAATTATGAGTGTGTTCGTTGATGTTAGTGGCACTTTAGATAACTTTGTCCGGTATATCATCGAGACCGCAAAAATGCATTAGTACTATGGATTTTGATCGGAGGAAACATGTTAACTGATATATTTCTTTAGGATAAAACCAAATAGTTACATGTCCTAAAATTAACAACTACACTGGTTAGTTGACTCTCGTGTATCTCATTTTTTAGTGGTAAAATCCCCTTAGAATAATTGTTGTTGAGTCATTCCTTTTTTTTTTACACCTGATTATAAGTTTCGTTACACCTTTGTCCCTAAGCCTACCGTGTAGTATTAAGCTATTTCTCTATGTTGCTAGTTGCTTTCGTGTAAAGTTTTGTTTTCCTGTGTCCAAGTGAAAATTTTAGTATCTTGAGGTTGTGAAGGAAATTGACACATGCATTGGAAAAATATAGTAGCTCGTAAGTTTTGCTACTTTAGCAGATTATGAATTATGCCGATCAGAGAATTCCTACAAGGGAAAAGATTATCCGGACAAATTATTGAATAAGTGAAGACGGTTGGATGAATTAAAATCGAGATCTATGATGTATTTCAAAAAAAGAAGGAAGAAAAATAGTCGATTCAAAAGAAGTTTATACTGAAGGAATTACTTAGAAGGATCGATAATTCATTGATACGTTACAAAAATCAACGATGTAAAGTCTTGTAAAAAGTAGCCAATATGACCACTTATGTAAAAGTATGTAAACAGCGGTATGTAAGGGAACGTAGACCGTTATCGGGAAACGCCAACTTAGGTTTTGTCTTTGTCGTTTTGTTATCGAGGGTCTTGTCTATATGTTCGGTAAGTCCTTATCTTGGAACGGTCTGAGGAAAGTTACTCGCTAAACGTACCATTATTTGTTGGCTTTTTAATCTATTTGTTTTAGTGAATTTTCCTTAACACCAATTTTACTCCCTTTCTTGCAAATTAACTTAGTGTCTACTCGTACCGAGGACTTGTTCGAGCAGATGTCTATTCCGTCGTTACGGCCATGTATGTATGTCTCAGCTGCCTTGTTAGATGACAGACTTCGGTGTGATTGAAAGTCTAGAAGCTCCTCTACCCTATATCATTTCTTCATCCTAACCGTTGGTTAAACCAGGAACAGGGATGTGTTCGGAATTGTATAATGTCTATTCCGTCGTTTAGGCCATGTTTGTATGATAACAGCTGCCTTGTTGGGGTTGGTACTTATGGGTTGAACAGGACTATTGATGATCAAACCGTAAGCCTTCTTTAACCCAAATTTTGCTTTTTGACTTGTTCTTCCTCAGCTTTTACGGTGTGGAAGTAGATGTGTTATCATTGCCTATGCCTATGATACAATAGCTAATTCACGACGAGCTTGAGCGTACTACGTAAGATGTTGCACCCCTTCAGATTATTGAGTGCTTTGAGTGTTTTCATTGCCATATTTCGTAAAGGAGCTCGGTTATGTACAGTGTGATAGGGACAAAACGAAGCTTTAAACGGGAAAATCCTCAACTTCGGTCGGGACACATTTTCATAAACAGAAACTTTTTCTAAAGTCTACTTGAGGACAACTAGGATTCAAGTGGGGGATATTTGATGACATCATATAACGTCATTTATTATATCCATTTATCCCCTCTATTGCCCCTACTTTATATTTTATTGCATTATTGGTTACTTAATTGCTTTAAAGTTGATAAATGCAGTAATTCAGGAGTGTTTTGTGAAGACAAGCTAAAAGCCGCATAATTTGGAGCTAAAAAGATAACATTTGAAGATTGCTGAATTTTCACCAATACGTTGTATCCAACTAAAGAGATACGGCGTATCTGCCCCAAGACTTCACAAGGAAACGCGTTTGACCAATTCCTAATATGGCGTATTCACTCTGTATACATACGCTGTATCCATGAAGATAACTATTCGAAGATACAATAAATTGGGAATGATATTAAAGATTTATTACAAACGCGCACTCCAAGGAATCCAGCCTAATACGCCGTATCGGCCATGCTGGATACGGCGTATCGAATCTTTTTCAGACACTATAAATAGAAGACTCAAAAACGAGTTTTCAGTGTGCAATATCATATTCTTTATACCATACTCACTAAAGACGAATTTTAGAAGAGAAGATCAGCCACCAAGGTCAAGCATTGATCAAGAATCCATAGAAGACATCGTGTAATTTTTACTCTCTTAATCGTTCGATTTTCAATTGTTTGATTACGTTTGTATAATTACAATGGTTGTGGGCTAATACTCTCGGGTATTAGCCATCTTAATGAAAGTTCAATGTTTGGTTTGTTTTAAAAATCGATTTCTTAATTTATCGTTGATTGTTTAATTATGTTTATCACCTCATATTGGTTTATGTGTTTGAATATGCGACCTATCATTCAACTGGGATTAGTGATCGGACCAAGTAATCTAAGAATGGGATATCTTCCATATCGTGTGTTTCATATTACTGGACAAAATAGGATCACAAATAACATTTTGTTCTTTGTCTTTTGGATTATGAGCTTAGTTGGACCGGTAGATGACCCGTTTATGTTTCAGCAATCATGCTCTTAATTAACTGATAAAGATTGGTATGAGTGGACTACCAGTATATAAATCACATCAAAACAATAAAGTGGGGTAAAGTCATGTTGGGCCTAGGGTTTTTTACGGTCACCACTGCTTTAATTCTCTAAGATAGATTATAATTAAACTAAAGGATGCTTTATGCGGATGCGTTAATTGTGACAGGATTAATCGTGTCTAGGTCTTAGGATGATTCGCCTAAAGTCCTTAAGAATGACGCCCGCTTCGGATAAGTAAATCATTGACTAAAACAAACAAACCATACATTTGACCAGATTTAATATGGCTAATTCGGGTTTTCTATCATTTGGATTGTACCGCTTTTCTATCTTCTAATCTTATTCTTTTGTGTTTATTGTGTATTGAATTGGTATTTGTTTCCACTAAACATGTGCCAGTCTCTCAGACTAAAAACCCCCATATCAATAGACAACGTACATAGCATAGGTTTAACCAGTAAATAGACTAATTAAAATACTAATAGAATATAGGATTAGTATTCTACTCTTAGTGTTCGACACCCTACTTACCGCGAACTCTATCTTGACTGGGTATACTGCTCGTCAAAGTGTTGTTTTAGGTTTGTCAGCTAGATATAAATTTAAAACTTGATAATCAAATAATTGACCCTACACGACAGCACATCATTAATGCACCGTTCTGCAGGGTGCATGAGGCGTACTTTACCTGATACTTATGTGGACAGTTGCTGATGTGGAATAGCGTCTCCATCTTCTCAAACCATTTAGTCAGCCTAACGACTCCTTTATTTCCCTTAAAGATGAGGGGCTAACATTTCAAGAAATATTGATATGTGCACTCACGTGCAACTGGTACAACACCTCTAACATTCACATTGTGGTTTCCATATCCATTTCCTCTACCCGGTCCATCCCCATTACCATTTCCGCCTCCATCTCCATTACCGTTTCCATTGTCATCTCCATTATCATCCTCACGCTCGTCCCCACTCTCCATTGTGGGTCCGCAATTTCTGTTAACCTCGTAAACTTACAAGGCTTCCGCCATACGTTGTTCGATCATTTCTTCGATCACAGCAGGGGTCATTCCAATACGTGTAGCAGTAGGTATCATTCTACATCACAAAATATAAAGCACAATGAGATTTCTGGGTGAGATGAGATCACCATAAACGCTAAATAGAATCGATTAGGTCTATCGCACAGAGATAAGGAATCATAATGAGTTCACGATATGACAAAATAAATAGAAACACAATACGTAAAAGATACACGGAAAATAACAATAGATAAATAGATTTCATAACTAAAATAATAGTTCAAAACATCGATTTTCAAAAGACGGTACGGATTCCTAACGATACTACTAATAGCCACTAGTCGCGATACTACCAATAGATACATAAGTCCTAATCGAACATGCCTACGGCTGATAGCCCAAACGTCTCATAGCGAAAGTCTCGAGCCTCCTAAACTCAGCTCGGTCATAGTAGCGAGACACGCGCATCTGTTTCAACTCCTCCTGAGTATATGACATATGACGTCGAAGACTATCAACTCGCTCCCTCTCAACGCACAACATCCCTCGCAGTCTCATGTTGTCCCTTTCTAACACCCCAATCGTATCTAACATACTGGCCCTTTACTCACTAGCAGCCAACATCCTACGCCCCTGCTCTCTTGAGCACTCTTAATATCTGAAACCCTATCGACTCCAATCTCAATGGTACCTCTATCCCTTGACTCGGCCTTCTCCTCGGCCTCATCCTTTACATCACTCCTGATACCAACCTCAACTCCAACATCTGCCTCTCTAGCTGATGCAGCCTTAACAGCCGCAGTGTCAGCATCAATGTCTGCCTGGACATCCAAATCAATGTTGGGCTTCATGTATGCCTCATAACTCTCCTCTGTACTATCATCATAATTAGATGCGATAATGGCACCCCTAATCCTCTTACGAGGTGGTAGCAGATCGATACGTATGGGAGACAAGGCTCCTGGTACGAGTGTAGATAACGGTACTGAAATAGCAGGAGATCTACACCTCTTGCGAGATGGCCCCACAGAAATAGTAGCTGGTGCATCAACAAAAGAATATGGTAGAGAATGACTTGATGAGGAACCTGAAGAATAATCTGATGATGAATCCGATGAAGAATCAGATGATGAGTCATCTGATGAGAAATGGTCTGATGAAGAATGATCCGGTGGATACCTCGATGCAAGACGGCCTGATGGTAACGCTCAAACTCTCTTTATCACTGACAACATCTTACGCACCCCGTTAGGCTGGGTACAGTAAGGTCGACCAAGAGGAATCGACTGACCTGGCAAAACGAGAACAGCTGATCGGCGAGGTAATCAGGGTGGTGCGGGTAAAATATGACGTAGAGTAGGTGGTGAAACATCAGTAGGTGATAAATCATGAGTAGGTGATGATGGTGGTGATCAGTGTGTTGCTACTTTGCTCCTCCACTGAGCAACAGTAACCTCATACGGGTCCTGTGATGGTGGTCTCTCAGAAGTGTCACTGCCAGATGAATCAGTGTACAGAAATAGGGAAGTATATGGTAAGGTATGAATAACAAATGGAATAGTAGGTGTCTCAGCAGGAATCTCAGCTAGAATATTATCGAACAAAATAATCCAAGAGGGGGATGATCCCACGCTCTCATCTAAAAAGTCCGAAGAGATCGAAATAACTAAAATGGCCATAACCTGCACAAGCAATAGTTTATATAAATCTCTTTATATCAACCATGCGTGATGCAGGGAAAACTAAACGAATGCGATGTAAAATACGATATAGCCAAATTAGTATACATTATGTAAAATAAGTAAGGCGATATGAAATTATTACTTACATAATATAATATTATAATTATCATATACGTAAGGCAAAGATGGGAACACGTAAAGGAACAAATAATTCATGTAAGGATCACATACTGGTTATAGACCAGACCTAGTTATTCTACATGGTTCTTTATAACCTTGGCTCTGATACCAATCTGTCACACCCCCAAACAGGGTCCCGTCGGAATAGATAACTGGGGGCGTGACTTGATTTGGATATCACAAACACAAGGTACAAGAACGACCTCTAAAGGGGTACATTTGAAATTCATACTTGTTACATTAATAAAATAGATAGTTTTACATTCAACCCATAAGAAGTTTTAAAGATTGCGGAAGGAAAATAAAAGTTTGATAAAACGATAACAAGCATGATTAAATAGAAGTCTTGAAAATGGTAGGCACATATAACAATTAGACTTCAAGAAGCACCTTGAGCGAATATCCAACCTAAGCACCTAAAAACATTGCTTAAAATGTCAACAAAAGTTGGTGAATTCATAGGTTTAAATTTTGAAACGCAATAGTATAGACCACAAGTTATAAAACGTATGTGACTATTATAACGGATACAATATCACATAAAAAGAGTGTTTACGCTACACTAAGCTCATGATACCTAGGCTTAATAAGTTTGTAGCATATAATCATGTTAGTTGAAACATGCCCTAACAGGTGTCCAAACTAAAGATCACCAAACAAAATTTTACATGACATACATCCATTTTATCAGTCCCTCCGATAAAAGTAAGCGCTACTTACCCGGATGGGGGTTATTATCCCCAATAGATCTATTTATTCGCTCGCGCTCACTCAACCAGTACCGTCGGTCAAGAGATTAACGGTTCACGATAGTTTGGGCAAATAGTGGTTTAAACGTAAACTTAGGCAACACGTATATAGGTAAGTGTAACGTAAAACACTTGTGTCTGGTTTTTAAAAGCAAACAATGTTCTCACCCCAAAGTTAGAAAACGTAAGAAAAGCAGGTAAAAGTATGGGGATATGAACTCATTGTAAATGGTGAAGTAAAGCAGCTGAAATGAATGATCACGCGGTGATGCACAACTGTGCCCGGTCACGACCTAGTAAATAACGGTTTGGTTCAAAATCGATACGACGTGAAGTTATGACGATGCATACGAGTTCTTAAGCGTAGTTGTACAATTGATTTGAGAAAAGTTTTAGTAACAATGGCTGTGTGGTGGTTGTAGTGGTTTTGACTCGATAAAACGTATCACGATACTTAGCATAAGTACATATCGTATATTAGGAAAATAAACAAGAGTAAATAAGTTTCGGCAGTTTACCCGGTAACCCAAAAATAATGAATTAAGACATCCTTGATATGGATGCTTTCACGATTTTAATTTACGTAATTGGTAATAGAAGTTTTATTTTCATAAAAATTTATAAACGTTATATTTTTCGTATTTTAGTCGGGTATTAAAATAATAATATTTATTATTTCGTCTTTTTGTCGTTTATTTAGGAATACATTTAGTGGTTCATATATATGTATGTAGTTTCGATTACTTTTCAAATTTAAGTATAAACATAATTATTTATTTATCAAATAATATGAATTCGTCCTTTTGTCGGGTTTTTAAGAAAATAAGTTTTTATCAAAATATTTCTAAGTATAAAGTTTTTATAAAATTTCGGCATGACCCGTTCGTTTATATTTGTTTTCTAAAGTCATAGACTTCATCCAAAACCCACTTTCAAAATATAATTCACATTTCTCGACTAACGCCAAATCTATATGTTTCATTCAAAACTCATCCCAACAATTTATTTTCCACAACAAGTCTATATAGTTAAAACGCTTAATATATAAATGTGTTATATATGTAAATAAGTTATAATATTTATACGCCATCTTATAAGTGTAAAAATAAGCAATAAACCCTTAATGAAATAAGCTGAAACCCAACAAACCCTTATTGGGCTTTTAGGCCCAATAAGCCTAAACGAAAGAGTAAAAATGCAATAAGCACAATACTTGTCCAATAAGCTAACAAATAATCAAATAAGCTCGTAGCTTATAAAATAAGCCATAAAATAACTTACCTAAATAAGCCAGGTTGTGGCTTTGATAACGCTCAAATCGAGTATGTTTTAAGGAGCGTTATTTGTGCTTTTATAAGAAATATTTGGTTAAATAAAGAACTTTTATTGCTAATATCATGCAAAGTGAATTTTACATGTTTGTAGTTAGCTGCGATGGAAGAAGACAAGGAAATAAGAAGAAAACGTGAAGAAAATGACTTTCAAAGATTTCCCGACAAATGAAGCTTGGATAAGAGGTTTGGAGGCCATTATAGCCCAAATACAAGTATTTAATCTATTTATAAGTTGTATGGGCCAACCCAAACCAAAAGGAAGAAAAATACCTAAGAAAATAACACTTTACGTTTTGGAGCGAAGCCCCAGCGCCCAGGCTGGAAACGAGCCTCAGAGGCTGACTGAAGCAATCTAGCCGCCCGGCTAGAGCCCTAGCCGCCCGGCTAGGCATTTTGGCAGTTATAAAGTTGGCAATTATGGATGAATTAAAGTGCCATTACCCTTCAAGTCCGATCATCCTCTATAATCACTGGGAGTTTGTTTTCTTGCTCCCAAAGCTTGTACCTAGCCTATATAAGGTCTTAGCCAAAAACATACTTCTATAACCCTTAACAAAGGTTTTGAAACCCTAATTACGCTCCCAAAAGGCTAGAATAGTTTTGAGAATTCAAGGAGTGAAGCAAGAACATAGGTATTAATCTTGGTTGCTTGTTGGTGTTTAAGAATTGGTATTCCTTGTTGATTGGAGGCGTTTGGATTGCTCTAAATCTAAGTCTAGACTTTCTTGTGTAATCATTTAGCTAGGTATAATCTTTGTTCTTATATTTCCAGAAAGTTTACTTATTTTATTGTCATGAACAATATGTTTGAATTGAGTTTTGAGTTTAATGAAATGAATTATGAGTAGTGTTTGATATACTTGTGCAAATGATATGTAATTGATTATGATTGCATGCTTGAATCTTGTAAATTGTTTTGTGATTATTTGGAGTAATAACTTGTTGGATTACATGTTGATGAAACCTAAAAATGGATTTATAGGTTGAAAGGATTTCCGGTTAAGTTTCATAATTAACATGTTTAAAAAGGCTTGTTTGATCTTAAACTCGAGTATAGGCCGAAAGGACTCGTTGAAATTTCTTGACATAATCATGCTCTTCATAGCAATTGGATTAAAAATGGTTAGAAGGTTTGGTGTTCATATGCCGAAAGGGATCACCGTCATTTTAACATGTATTTGTGGATTTGTGAAAGACACCATGGATCGAATCCATATAACCAACAAATCAACTATCATATCAATGAAATTGAATTTAGCACAAGTATTGTTTTTCCCATGAAAGATTCTAAAAATATGAATTTAGAAGTAATAGGGATCGTGACAACCTATTTGCTTAATTCGTTATTATGTAATGATTATTACCAAGTCTCGTTACTATGAATTAATAAGTATACTTGCTCGTATGCATTTTTGGTAGTTTAATTAGTCATGATTATAAATGTAAAACTTGCACCCACTACCAAGCATCAAGTTTTTGGCGCCGCTGTCGGGGACTTGTGTTCTTTTCATGTTTTAATCATTATAAATTGGTAGCGGGTGTGTTTTTGTTAAAAAAATCGAGTTTTTAAAATAATTATGAGGTTGCAGCTTCAGCCAGCCGGACGGCTCGACAGCCAGCCAGATGGATCGACAGCCAGCCGGCCGGCTCGTGCTGCGACGAAGGGAAAACCTAGCCAGCCGAGCGACTGAGAAGCCTAGCCAGGCGGCTAGGTCAGTTCTGTTAAAAAAATTGTTTTAATTTTTTAGTAATAAGTTTGTGTTTACATGTTTTTAATTTTGCTTGCATGAGTCTTTAAGGATGTTTTAGATTAATAAAAGTTGCGTATTTGTTTTAATTTGTTTTCAATTCGTAATCGTATTGTTCTTATTATGTGATTTGCTTTGTGTTGGTTGAATAAGTTTTCATGTTTGTATGTTGAATTGCAATGTGTTTAAATGTTTCCATTTGAGTTTATTTCATTTTTCAATAAGTTTAAGTAAAAAAAAGGTTTTTTAGATGTCGAACAGCCAGCCGGCCGGCTAAGAAGCCGAGTCGGGGGGGTTGTCTGATTCTGTGAAATTGAATTTATGTTTTCGAGTTGTTTGATTAATTGCAGGTCATGTTTCAAGTTCTTAAAGTGTTTTAAATACTATACTATCTCAGTTTAAGTGTGTCTAAGTGGATATGTGATATGACTAACCCGAAAGCTAATGAATTGGTTTGTGATTTCATGTTTATTTTATAGTTTAACTTTTGCTTAAGGAATGGATACTGTAAGTTTAGTTTCAAAGTACTTAAATGGTATGGAGGATATCTTAGATGATGGAGATTCTCTGGAAGCTAGGAAGCTAACGGTTAAAAAGAGTAAGGAAGAGTTGGAATTATTTGAGGCATTGGATCACAAGAGTGTTATTGTCAATGAGGGGAGTCATAGGGTTGTTATGTTTAAGAAGGCACCTCCTCGTGCCTATAGCAAGCCATTCACAAGGTTTTTCTTACCTTGTGATGTGGACGGCCAAAGTTTGTGGGATGTCGAGCTTGATATGGCGGATTTATTCAATTACATGATGGAAGAAAGGTTTAACCAATTGGGTTTTGTTCGAGTAGACTATGGAAAATATGGAAGAAAGATGGTTAAAGAGGTTCGTGTGAAAATTCATGGTTTCATGTTTTTTGTCGATTTTGTAGTGATCGGTTATGCAAAAGAAGGAGAACCTTTGGTAATTTTTGGTAGAGATTTCTTGGTAACTTCCAAGAGTAGGGTTGACTTTGGAATTGGTAAGATGCACATTGATATCACCATGCTTAAGGAGATGAAGGATATTGATATTATGTTGGATGCGTTGATTGAGAATTTGGAAGAGGTAGGTAGTTCTAACGGTGACCTAGTCAAGATGGGCAAGGCTAGCCGCAATAAGAACCACAAAGTTAACAAACTTACTCCTCCATCGCAAATCAAAATTGAAGAAATCCCTCCAATCTTCGCCATTGCACCACCATCACCTATTTATCACCCATTAACCCAAAAACAAAAAAATAAAGTGAAAGAAGCGTTGGATCGTAAGTACAAGGAATTGGAAGAATCCAAGCCTATTTTGGAAATTTTGGAGAACTATATGACTATCGAAAGAAGCTTGATGAAGTGTTGATGGGAAGAGCTAGGTTGAGTAATGATGATTATAGTGAGGAAGTAAAGATGATAATTGTGGAGCATATGTTACCCAAGAAAATATGTGACCCACACAATTTTGTGCTTCTGGTGAAAGTGAATGGAACGATCGAGATGACTGCTCTTGCGGATACAGGGGCATGTGTGAGTGTACTGCCCTATTGTCTTTTCATGAACCTTGGTCTAGGAGATCCTAAGCCTTATAACTCTAATCTTACCATGGCGGATAACACACAAGCCAAGGCTATAGGAGAAGTCAAGAATGTGAGGATCCAAATCAGGTATCAAGCTTACTTGGTTGACTTTTTGATTTTAGACATGCCGGTGGACAAGGAACTTCCTTTGTTGTTGGGGTGTCTATTTTTTAAAACTTTTAGAGCAGTTACAAACATGGGGCGCGGTACTTTGTGCATTGATGATGGAGTCATTTGTCATACCTACTTTCCTAAGCCAAGAGCCAAGGCCTACTTAGAAAACTTTGTGCAAGAAGAGGAAGATGATTGGTTGAGTTGCTTTGAAGTGGGGAGAGATGAAGATGGCAATCTGAAATATGGACCCGTTGCACCATCATTTTTAGACATTGAGGATGATATGAAGAGAGCTTTAGCTATGGAAGCTTACTTTAATCACTTCAAAAATATTATCGTTTTCAAGAAACTCATTGATTTTCTAGGTTCACTTCCGGTCCAATTAAAGAACACGGATTGGGGGAATGAAGGTTATGGAACTTACAAGAAAGTTGAAGGCGATGAAGCTTGGCATGCAAAATTTGAAGTGACTACTCCAAGTGGGTGAAAGTTCACTAGGATGTTCAAGACTAAAAAGACCAATAGGAAGCTTTTCGGAAAATTCACTTCCGAATACATTCTTAAGTTTGATCAATTTCTTGATTAGGGAGCACCCAACCACAAAATGAAGCATGAAGAATGAAGTTTAAAGAATAAGGCATCACTCTTGTGCCAAGGATGTTTGTCTCCTTTTACATTTTGCATCCTCTCTTAAAAATAATTTATCATTTTGGTTATTTCGGTTATGTTTGGTTATCATTTTAGACATCTTTTGATGATTGGGTTATGGTTATGGTTTGATTAATTAAAGTTTGAGGTTTATTATATTTTGTTCATCAGTTTTAGTTTTAGTTTGATTTTGCCAAGAAGTAAGTTGTGAAGTATGTGATTTTTCACAAACATTTGGTAACGAATACTCAACCTCGTGTTGTTTTCACCCAGAAATAAGCGTGTCTGTTGACCAACAAGTCGAGATGAAAAGTTAAGTGGCACCAAGGTGTTAATTTCCAGTCTATGCGGCTAGAAAAGAAGCCACCCGGCTAGAAAATGGTATAAAATTCAAAATTTTCAAAAAACATACACACACCACACACTACTCTCTTGGAATCATCAAATTCGTGTAGATTGATCTAATTTCAAGTAAGGAACATGTTTAAGGATCATCCATGGCTCAAAAAAGGGTAACCAATTACATTAATTTGAGTCAATTTAGTGTTTAATTCGTGTTCATCATTTTAGGTCAAAAATTAGGGGATTTCGATTCATTTTAAATTAGACCAATTCATTCTAGGATTAAGTGGGTATATGCTAGTAGATGAGATTGCAAAAAAAAATTAAAATGATTGGTTAAGTATAGATTGAATGATGATGATTTTTAAACCCGAAATTTTGAGGTTGAATGTTCGGTCAATTTGATAAAAGGGTTAGGAATTTACAGTGATATATGATTGGTTTTGAGTGTCTAGGTGATGCTAGATTGATTGTATGGATCACCCATTTGATTATGGTAAGTTTGAAGTTTAGGCAAAATATGGCGAATTTAGCGAAATGAACTCTAGGAGGTAGTCGCGTTTGGGAGTGATTTTAGGACATTTAGGGGCACCGATAGAGCATTAGGAAGATTTAGAAGCAGCTAGGAAGTGCGTAAAACACCCGAAAAAGAGCAACAAACCAACCGGCTGGGATGCTCAGCCGCACGGCTGGGAGAGCGACGAGACACCAGCTGCACAGCTAGAAGGTTGTGCTGGGCGGCTAGAGTCTTTCTGGTCCAAAATTATTTTTCCGTTCGATCTTAGCTAGGTAGGGGCTTCTACGTTAGGTGTTATTAGTTCATTTATCTTTGTTTATGCTTATATTTGTTGCTTTTGCAGAAAGATACGCAAGGTTCAAATCCGAACTCACTCATTACAAATTTTGAGAAAAGGAATAAGCAAGGAACTATCGAATATCATTTGCAACAAGTGCAGAATGCTAATTTGAAGTGAAGAGAATTACCTTTAACAGAAAGGCACGCTTATTGTGAATGATTATCTAAGTTGCAAGGTAAAGGATTTGGAATACCGAGGGTGTCGAGTTGGACTTTGTATTATGATTATAACATTGAGGAAACTTTGAAAAACAAGATGAAGTACGAATACATTTATGATGATGGGGATGATTTCATTGATTACTCATGGGAGATAGCTCCTTCTATTTATGGGGATGTTTATTCAGAATGGTGTTTATAGTTCTTCTCAATGATGTATTTTGATAAAAGGGTTGATAGGACTAAGTTGATGACGGAGACGTGCATTTGGTTTAGGCTTGGTGAATTTGAGAAAGTGCTTACTTTACCTAAGTTTGCGGTTTTGTTAGGATTGTATGAAGAATATGAATTGAATCATGGGTTGTTTGCTATACATTTTACTAAGTTGGAAGTTGATGACAAGTTGTTCAACCATGAGGCGTTTTGGCAAAAGATTGGGAAACCGACTAGTACTAACCCGAGGACATCATTGATTAAGGAACCGCTTATGAGGATTATGCATAAGCTAATGGTTGGATCTTTGGTTCATAGGGTCGGTAGCAAGAAAAGGTTTCAAAAGAGAGATATGTGGATGATGAGCGCATTGGAAGAATCGTGAGGTATTAACTAGGCTTGGGTTATAGCCGAGAATCTTTGTAAGAATGCTCCGGGTCTTAAAGAAAATAGTCTTATTTGTGGAGGTCATTATGTGACCAAGATTGCTCATTCGTTGGGGTATCTTAATGAAGAGGAAGTAGCAAAATGTTCGAAACCAATCGAGTATGAAACATGGATAGTCAAGATGTTGGCAAATGAGATAGATGAGAGCACCCATACTTTGATGCAAACTGAACAAGAAGCACCACAACCTGGCCAGGCAAGAAGGAAAAGACAAGAACCAAGAGGGTTAGACTCGAGTTGGGGAGATTGGAACGCAAGCTTGAACGAAGTTGAGCGTAGGGATGTTTGGAGAGATTCGATGCTTATGAGGAACAACTGTATACTTGAGCATTCCGCGCCTATCCTTCACCATTTAGCGGATCAATCCAACTTTGCCTATCCCGCTTACGAACCACCAAATGTTCCACCATACCCTTACCCATATGTGCCTTATCCACACCCTTACATGCATTACCCCGATACGGGTAGTCCATCTTTTGGAGGAGACCACTATGGAGCGCATGGTGATGGTTATCATGTGGGTTCAATTGTCCCTAGTTCAGGTTATGAGATTGGAGGATCGTCAGCAGGATTTCATGGAGATGATTTTGATCCGATTGTGCATTCAGAAGATTGTGTGGAGAGTGACGATGATGAAATGCGAGATTGATCATGTGATCAAGTTTGATTCTAAAACTCTTGCTCGTGTTGGATAATTTTAATTTATGTTTTTAATTCGTATGATGTTTTAAATTATGTTTGAGTACTTTACTTTATGATTTGGAATTTAGGATGTTTTTATCGTAGTATTCGCAGTATTGTGTTTGCAGTATTTGCAGGGTTGATATACGAGAAATATTGGTGGTTTATAAAAATCGAGTTTTCAAGGAAACTCAAGTCGCGTACAAAAACCACATACAGAAGATGCGTATTTAATCCGGGTAGTATCATTCATCCTAATTTTTCCCATTTCCTTTGCTTTGAAGTTCGTTTATTTACATTGAGGACAATGCAAAACTTAAGTGTGGGGGAGGGAAGTAAATAGAAAAAATGATCTAGTTTTAAAACATTTTGTATAATTTTTAGTGTAATTTTTAAATTTTTAGGGATAAAAGTTTCGCCCTCGAGGATTTAGTTGTTTTCACACGTAAGGAATATATAATAAAAAAATGATTAAATCATTCCAACAAGTAATGAGGCTATTTGAATTTTCTGACATATCCTGATTATTCGAGCAATTCGTTTTTAGGATCGATAACATTTGCTATCACATTTTTAGCCGTTACTCAAAATTGTGAGGAATTGAAGCCTATTTCGTATGAAAAGCATTATTTTTATGCGTAATTCCATTTTTGCTATGAGTGTGCCGGTGATTGACTCGATTCTAGAACTTGTGCTTGTTATGCATTATATTTCCGCAGTGAGATCATACTTGTTTGATTATGGGAAATTTAAGTGATAAAGGCAAATTAGGATTTACACCAAATAGCCTTCCAATTTATATCAAATGATTTTAGCTAGCCACATCGGTTAGTTAACCACTCTTTTGGACCCATTTGTTAGCACTCACTTTTAGTGCTAGATACAATTAGTACACCATTTGAGTCATCCCGTTCATTTGATAAAATTCAAATAAATACAAAAATATATTTACACCTTTAACCTTAACCTAACCCTTAGTTAAGTCTATGGCTTGCTAGTTACTTAATACGTATGGCGTATTTTTAATGATTACTTGTTGACCACACTTTGTAATTGGTGTGTGCCATTTAGACAAAGACTGAGGTAGCTACTCTTATTTGTAATTTTTGTGGTGTATGCTCATCCAAAGTGTGGGGATAACGCAGGAGTTTGGTTGTAAAAAAAGGAAAAATATTAATAAAATAGTCAATGTGCTATAAATTATAAAGATGAAGAAAGAAGAAGTAAAATTGGGGTGTCGATTAGCCAATGTGCTAAGATGAGATACCGGTGATCGATCGAGAGGGAATTGGGTACGTAATCATTTTATTTAGATTGTGGTGACTAGCAATTTTAGACTTAAGTTTATTTTTCGTTTGTAGAACCGAACCAAAAATATCCCATGCCTAACTCACAACCTTTGTTAACCCGAAAGCTTAACCAATAAAAGTCCTTTTGATAGATTTGTCGGGTGCTCACGCCCCATCAGATTTATTTTTGATACTTGTACAAGCCTATGGTATGACACGAAATCATGACTGAGCAAATGAGTGATTTTACTTACACCACCACCAAAAACAAAAATATCGAGTGTTGAGTGAATTCATCAAAAGTTCTTAATTCGTGAGGTGCTTAGTTGTATTATCTAGTTCGAAAATCATGTAGGAATCGTCAAGGATTCGTTTATAAACTTTGAAACAATAATTGTTCTTATTTGAGCGATTATGTTTTGGTTAATCATTATCGAGAGGTTGTTGGAATCACTTTTCTTAAATGCTAAACCTGCTTGAGGGCGAGCAGAGCTTAAGTGTGGGGGAATTTGATAACGCTCAAATCGAGTATGTTTTAGGGAGCGTTATTTGTGCTTTTATATGAAATATTTGGTTAAATAAAGAACTTTTATTGCTAATATCGTGCAAAGTGAAGTTTACATGTTTGTAGTTAGCTACGATGGAAGAAGACAAGAAAATAGGAAGAAAACGTGAAGACTTTCAGAGATTTCCCGACAAGTGAAGCTTGCATAAGAGGTTTAGAGGCCATTATAGCCCAAATACAAGTATTTAATCCATTTATAAGTTGTATGGGCCAACCCAAACCAAAAGGAAGCAAAAAGGAAGAAAAATGCCCAAGAAAACAACACTTTACATTTTGGAGCGAAGCCCCAACCGCCCAGGCTGGAAACGAGCCTCAGAGGCTGACTGAAGCAATCTAGCCGCCCGGCTAGAGCCCCAGCCGCCCGGTTAAGCATTTTTGGCAGTTACAAAGTTGGCAATTATGGATGAATTAAAGTGCCATTACCCTTCAAGTCCGATCATTTACCTCCATAATCACTAGGAGTTCGTTTTCTTGCTCCCAAAGCTTGTACCTAGCCTATATAATCATGTTAGGGGGTCTTAGCCAAAAACACACTTCTATAACCCTTGACAATGGTTTAGAAACCCTAATTACTCTCCCAAAAGGCTAGAATAGTTCTGAGAATTACAAGAGTGAAGCAAGAATGTGGGTATTGATCTTGGTTGCTTGTTGGTGTTTAAAAATTGATATTCTTTGTTGATTGGAGGCGTTTGGATTGCTCTAAATCCAAGTCTAGACTTTCTTGTGTAATCATTTGGCTAGGTATAATCCTTGTTCTTATATTTCCAGAAAGTTTACTTATTTTATTGTCATGAACAATATGTTTGAATTGAGTTTTGAGTTTAATAAAATGAATTATGAGTAGTGTTTGATATACTTGTGCAAATGATATGTAATTGATTATGAAGTGTTGATTATGATTGTATGCCCGAATCTCATGAATTTTCTTGTGATCGTTTGGAGTGATAGCTTGTTGGATTACATTTTGATGAAACCTAAAAATGGATTTATAGGCCGAAAGGATTTTCGGTTAAGTTTTGTAATTAACATGTTTAAAAAGGCTTGTTTGATCTTAAACTCGAGTATAGGCCGAAAGGACTCGTTGAAATTACTTGACATAATCATGTTTTTTCGTAACAATTGGATTAAAATGGTTAGAAGGTTTGGTGTTCATAGGCCGAAAGGGATCACCATCATTTTAACATATATTTGTGGATTTGTGAGAGACACCACGGTTCAAATCCATATAACCTATGTTCTTGTTAGTCATACAATCAAGTTTAACCAACGAATCAACTATCATATCAATGAAATAAATTTTCGCACAAGTATTGTTTTTCCCATGAAAGATTCTAAAAATATGAGTTTAGAAGTAATAGGGATCTTGAAAACCTATTTGCTTATTCCGTTATTATATAATGATTATTACCAAGTCCCGTGGAACGATCTCGACTTACCCGACTTTACTATAAATGAACGAGTATACTTGCTCGTATGCATTCAGGCTAATAGCCTACGGTTTGGGCTTGGTGTTGGGCCGAGGCCCACAAAACCAACCATGCACGCATGGGGCTTATTTATCAAGCCCATTAAGCTTAAAACCTTACTAGTTATCAAAATAATCCGTGAAATAAGTTAAGAAACCAACCGGTGTGGCAGGAAGGGGCCAGTCGACCGGCTGGGATGCTCAGCCGCACGGCTGGGAGAGCGATGAGACACCAGCCGCATGGCTAGAAGGTTGTGCCGGGCGGCTGGAGTCTTTCTGGTCCGAATTCTTTTTCCGTTCGATCTTAGTTAGGTAGGGGCTTCTACGTTAGGTCTTATTAGTTCATTTATATTTTTTTATGCTTATATTTGTTGCTTTTGCAAAAAGCTACGCAAGGTTCTAATCCAAACCCAGTCATTGCAAATTTTGAGAAAAGGAATATGCAAGGAACTATCGAATATCATTTGCAACAAGTGCAGAATGCTAATTTAAAGTGAAGAGAGTTACCTTTAGCAGAAAGGCACGCTTACAGTGAACGATTATCTAAGTTGCAAGGTAAAGGATTTGGAATATCGAGGGTGCCGAGTTGGACTTTGTTTTATGATTATAACATTGAGGAAACTTTGAAAAACAATGATTTTTTTAGACTTAGTATATCTTATTTTGATCTTTTTCTTTCGTAAGGTGTAAAATACTCGTGCTTTATATTTTTGAGTTTGAGATGCTTCAAGTGAACCTACCATATTTCATGCTTTTAATATCAAAAGTTCATAAAAAATGATATAAATAATACAATAGACGTCGCCGAACAACATGTATAACACTAAGGCATTAATCAAATCCCTCCACACTTAGCTATTGCTTTCCCTCAAGCAATTAGAGCGAGAAAATAATATTCATTTATCTGACGATGTAGAAACTATAGAATTTAACAAGTGTTTTACATTTTTATAACTTTTTCAGAAAAGACATATAACAAAAGCACCTCACATGGAATGTTTTGATTTATATTCACTTAAGCAACTCAATAGGGTGTATATTATGAAAGATCACTCTTGTCACAACAAATCTCTAGAATAGCTACTATAGCTTGTACTAGACACTTAAACGAATGCCCATGCGGTGTGAGCACCTAGACAAAAGTCTCAAAGAGGTAAAACATAATAATGATGAGGGTGAGTGTGTGTATTGGTTCTATGTGCTAAACTTAAGCCTTATACTTTGAACTCTTTTTTTTACGAAATTCTTCGATAACTAAGGCTGGCACAGAACTTTATCTGTTGAGCATTTTTCTTCAACTTTGGATACTTCAGCAGATTAGCACAAAACGGGAGTGCTTGCAGATACAGGAGTTACACGGGATTTATTTTACCTCTTATCATATGATTTTGTCTATAAATTAACCTCACTGCGGTTAGTAAATGATAATCAAGCACAAGTTCTGAAGCTACTAAATTACCAGCATTCTCATATAATTTTCAACCAATACCAATGCTTCAGAAAAGGTGACAAAAAAATGTGTAACATTAAAAAAAAATAACAAAAAAAAATTACAAACAAAAAACAGCCGTAAACGATAGATGAGACTACTTAGCAATTACTATAAACCTTAACTCGAACAAGCTAAAGGTAAAAATTATCTTAGGTATCAAAAGTGGATACCTAAAATCTTTAAGGTTATAATTCTCCACAATCTATGGAAGGTTTTGTGCTAGTTAAAGGTCAATCCGGTTGGATTGGCCTTACTAAGAGTATACATTTTTTTAGGTTTTTGGAAAGAAAAGCATATTAATTTAATTTTATGAAATATTAGTTGAAAATTTTGGCTAGATTACAGGGCAAACATGGATGGATAAGATTAATCTTAATTTTGCCTATTTGACTCCTCCTCCACACTTAAGTTGAACATTGCCCTCAATGTGAGAACTGATAAACACAAAAATAGAGAAAATTAAGGGAAAACAGTCCTTTATCCTGGGGCATAAGATTTATACTGCCAAAGCTATCCCATAGCGAACACCTAATTTTCCAGCCCCTAACTAAATACCTGTAAAAAGAAAACACACAAAAAGGAAAATATTTTTTTGGGTTTTTGTTTTTTTAGATATAAAAAGGGGGGGAGGGGGTCTCCTCCACACTTGAGTGAAAAGAGCTAAAGCACGGGTTGCCTCCCGAGAAGAGCTTATTTTTAGATAAGTCATTAGCTAGACACATACTTCTGGTGTATACATTCTTTGGGAAAGAAGGGAGCATAGTTCATCTCTATGGGGTCAGTAAACTTCTCATGAAAATAGCTTGAGTCTATGCCGTTAACAAATGAACTCTTGCACTTTTCCATATAGTTCAACATATCCGGATGGATATTGATGTTTTACTACATATGGTCCAAGCCATCGAGATCTGAGTTTGGCTGTTTGAATTTGTACTTTAAAATGAAATAATTAGCACTTTTGTTTCCATGTTTAAATTCTTTTTCTATTTTTGAGTTTTTGTCCGTGCCAGACTTGGTTTTGTTTGCCTTATATAGAATAGACAGAGTGACACTGACGCTCGACATGAATGGATGCAAATTAATGCCAATGTATGTCCCGTGTAGATGTCAACCCGTAACATCCCAAATCCGACATGGTATATGTCCGTTAGTTCAATCCGTCGAACTAGTGAGCGCTACTCACCCGAACGGGGATGTCAATCCCAAATAGATCTATTTATAACACTCGCGCTTACACAATGCAATTAACAGTTCATGATAGTGGGCAGGGTGGGTTATCGTAACTTAGGCACGCTACGTAATTATTGTAAACATTGAAAAGTATTGTACTTGTGTTCTTTTGTAAAATAAGCAATGCATCTCGCCTCGAGATTTGTATGTGAGTATGAAAATGAGTTTGTAAACGAGTATATAAACGAGTTTGTAATCAATCATGTAAACGAGTTTGTAATCAATCATGTAAACGAGTTTGTAAATGTGCATGTATTCTCCCCCAAAAGAGTTAAAAAGGATAAAATATGGGCCATAAAACTCACCTCAAGTGAATGTATCGAATGTAGCAAAGTCAAATAAGTGAAACATCACGTATGATCCGAAAAGCAACCTAATTAATTATAGGTCGTATAAGTATGATGTATTTAAAATAAATACACAATGTACATTATAAAGTTATGTCACCACCTAATAGTTTTGTTTAATTTATAACAGTTAAAACAACGTTTAAGTTACATTTGTTATTTAATGTCCAAATATATGTATCCGTAAAAATATTATCTTTGTCCGATAATTGATTATTGTTAATAATGCTCGATTTAATATTTTTATTATTTATATAATGACATTATATAAATAGTTCGATTATTTGATATAATAATATTTATAAAGTTAAAAACATGTATAATATTATATAAGTAATACTACATTATTTCTTAAGGTTTTTATAGCCTAAACGGACCCGAAAACGCTCGTAAACCTTATTTTTAATTTCTAACAGCAAACACAATTTCTAAAAAGATGTAGAAAATTTTATATAAAAGTTATCTAGTTTTAGTGACGTTTTACTTACTTTTAATACACTTTTAGGCTTAGAAATTCGCGAATGTATAGTAAAATATCATTCTGAGTAACATTGTAGTTTTATACTTAAGCCGATTCGGACCCAAAAGCCCTCAAAATCATGTTTTATAAACTGATCAGATTGTTAAATTTTTATAAAAGCTATCAAAGTTTCTAATTGTTACTAGTATCTTAATAAATTCATATCTCCTTCGTTTTACGTTCGTTTTTCGAGTTCATTATATGCACGGAATCGTCTTGAGACGTACTATCCTATTAATAAGGTTTTATGTTGCCTCGAAACCCGTGTCAAAACAGAAAATGTCGACTGCCCATATAAGTATATATATACTTTTAGTTTATGATTTTTACTACACATTCTAATACTACAAGTCCACTAATTTTTACCACAACAACCTCCTTCAACAAACAACTTCACTAATCCTAGTCCCAGCATCCTCCTCACATTTATATAATTAAAATGTCAAGAACAACAAAATAAATCATAACACTATATAAGTTATTTGATGAACAATTAAATTTAACAAGGTTATAAATTTACTAGCACTTGTAACATATCAAAATAATCATTTTCTAAAGTCCTAGCATGTTTACCAATTATATTTCGCCCATGAAAATATTAACATGTTTATATATGTTTCTTGTTTTTCTTGATAACTTGTATAAATACAACTAAGTGGTGATATAATTTGTATGTAAAATAACCATATGAAAGTAGATATTATGAAAGTAAGGTGAAAATGAAATGGACCTTGATGAAGATGATATGATAAAATTTAGCAAGATGTTTAACCAAAATCAACCAAACTAGAAACCTTTACTTAATTTACTCCTAAATATACTTGCAAAATGTTTTAACCAAAATTTGTTTTCTCCTCCTTGTGTTGCTTACTGCCGAATACCCAAAGAAAAGAAAGAAATGATATTTTTTTGCTAGTTTGTAAAGTGTAGAGAATATGGTATGTGTTAACTCATTTGACTTATTTAAATTGTATTCATGGCAAGGTTTAAATCTAGTAACTATTACACTAAAAATGGCATGTTGGGTCTTGGGACCATTTTCTTGCCGTGTAAAATGAATCAAAGGTGGGTAGGTACCACATTGTGAGTGAGTTGGAAAATCACATGATAACATTGGACAATTATAAACCTTATTATGAAAATGTGGAAGAACAAAAATGTTTCATTAGCTTCTTTTGGAAAACAATGGGACGACAAAAGACAAAACAAGGGAGAAAATATTTGTAATTTTTTTCATTTAGGATTATTATGTATGTGTATGCATATACATACTAAGATGGCAAAGAAAACTACATGCATGCATGAGCTAAACCGGTAAACCGGAGCGTTTACGTAAAACTCGCAAAATAAAATATGAAAGGTTATAAATTATATCCGTAATAATTATATAACACTTATTTGACGTAAACTTTTATTTATTTTGTGTCGGTTTACGTTGATTGTTGATTTTTAGTTTACGTGATTTAACTAAACGGTTGAAAATAAAAGTAAACGCGTAAAAGTCCAAAGTAAATAGTTTTGAGTTTATTGACGTAAAACGACCTAAAAATGTGAATTGTTACATTAAAATTGTGAACTTCGAGTCTTAAAGGAAACCGACACAAAACGAAGCAAACCCGAGCCCTTGGATACCACCCGCGGTTCAAGCTTGGTAGGGGACATGTGGGGCTTTATTTTTTTGTCTTTGGTCCCCTCTTGTACCATTTCAAGCTTATAACCTAAGCTAAACTCACACAACGTGCATTTTTCATTCCATCTCAAAAACATTTTTCTTGTTTCTCTCTTGGTTTGCTCGTCCGATTCTCACACACACAAACTCTTAAAATTTTTGCAACTTGATCAAGAACATGAAGATTTAGGAGTAGTGGGTTGATTCTAGTAGACGGATTATCACTTAAACAACGTTTGAGTTGTCGGATCGTGTCTTAACTCGCTTTCAAAACCCTCTTTGTAAGTCGATCTTTTCTTAAATATTATTGTACTTTTAGTTGTATATTGATGCATAGATGAATGTTGTACGGTGCGTTTCCTATAAATCATAAGCTTAAATTTTTGAATATAAATAAAAGGGGTGTTTGGTTCGTTCGAATGTAAGAAAAAGGGAGCAAGGGTTTATCATTTTTATTTCGTGGTTGTGATGGTTGAAAAACATTTAGATACTATATAGCTTATTATGGTCTAGCTTAAATAATAAGCTTATTCGGCTTATTTTGGAACCTATTAACTTTCGGTTGAATAAAGGGTTTAAGGAAGCATGGTTTTGGTTATTTACTTGTGGTATCTTATTTTGTGAGCTTATTTGGTAACTTATTTTGATATCTAAATGAACTATGTAGCTTATTAGCTTATTTAAAAGCTTAATGGACTTATTATGGGCTTATAAAGCTCACGACCCAATAAGGCCCAATAAGCCGGTCCTTATTGTGGTCCGGCTTATTTTTAGGGCTTTTGGTTATAGCTTAGTATGATATTTAAGGCCTAACGAAGCTTAACGATTTAAAAATAAGCCACAAATAGCTTATTTTCGGCCTAAAGGGGCCACGACCCAATAAGACAAGCCAAACTTTGGCTTGGTCATTGTCCGTGAGTCTTAGCTTGCGTTGTGGTTTATTTCTCGAACTTATATTTGATATTATATATGATATTGGATCTAAATCGGATCTTAGAACTTGAAAATAACGTTTTGGACCTCTATTGGGCCTTAAGGCCCAATAAGCGAAGACTAGTCGTTTTACGTGATTAAAACAGACTTTTGAAAGTGAAACATACTTATATAATTACATATATGTGAATTAGCCGTTTAAGGAAACATGTTTTGATAAGCGTTGTGAAATATAGATTTTGGCATTTTGTCGGAAAATGGTGAAATTGAGGAAAAGTGTTTGAAATTGAGGTTTGAAACATTGGAAAACGTTGTATAAACAAACGGGTCATGCCGAAATTTTATAAAAATCTTATACTTAGATTCTTACACAAAACTTACTTTTATGACAAAATAATAAAATATTATTATTTTAATAAGTCGACTAAAAGACGAAAAATATATATTTTTTATAATTATAAAATATGAAACTTCTCTAAGTCGTTTAGTATGAATAAACGTCTGTTTTCCTATAACTATACATATAATTAAAGTAACTAAGGTTACCGAATGGACTTACCGAAGTATATTCCTAAATACCTATTATCTGAGTCTTCTTATATTACTTACCCATTGATACTTAAATAGTATATGTATAATATACTAAGGTATGAACTAGAATATGTTATCTTTGAAACTAAGTCGTCAACCATCACAACATTGATAACGTTAAAGGTGACCGTGCAACGCATCTGACCCCTATGCATCGACCTTGAAAACACTTTTGGAGTGTATATCTAAAACTGAACATTAACTGGATTAGGTTATGACCAGACGTCGTTGCACTTGCTTGTTTGATCTAGATCTTTGCTACCTATCACCTTTTGCTTAAGGTGAGTTCTCGTAGCCCTACTTTTTGACTCTTTTCCGTTGGGGGAAAATGATACTCAAATCTATTTTCGAACTTGTTTTCTTACTGTGCGAAACTTTTATCTTTTTGGACAATGTTGTGTGCCTATGACTGCTATGTGAATGACATGAGATTGGTAGAACTTGTTTGTGGATCATATGTGGTATTGTGAGGTATCTTGTGATCTTGTGAACTTGCGAACTTGTGATCTTCCGCCCTATATATAGCTCCAGCTGGTAGGCTTTAGGTGCGTGTTAACTTAGAAGCTTGGATCTTTGAGAGTGTTGGTAATCATATTAGTGGTGTATCTATGGACCTTCGATAGCATGTGTTGCTACGTTAGCATCTTATCTAGTGCATGTATTCACTGTCATATTGCATAATTGTCCACTACTTAAACTATGGCACAACAACTGGGTTGTAATCAACCTACGAGCTCACCAACTTTATGTTGACCTTTTCGAGTATCATTTTCAGGTAATGTTAATGATTAGTGAAGTCTTGTTGCGAGCTTTAGCAGACCTTAAGGGCATCAAGTATGGATCAATCTTCTAAGAGACTTGCATTTGTTATTTTGATTGATCTTGAGCATTTTAGATTATGTTATCTTGAGACTAGCTTTATCCCCTGTGTGGGAATTTGGATTGTAATCTCTTTGGCTATGTGATGTGTTCTTTGATGAATCTTCACCCAAGTGCTACTTGTGGTCGGGGAATGTCACGACACTTATCTCGAATGCATTTTAGCATTTCTCTATCTTGTATCTTGTGTTGTGATTATCAATTCTTCGTCACGCCTTTTGTTTCCGCCTAAGTCGGGGTGTGACAAATTGTGAGTTAAATTACAAGTTCTTGAACAATCTGCTACCCGAATGGAAATAGTATGGTACACTAATGAGACAAACAAAGAACTTAATGGACACAAACATTGATGCTCTTTACAACATTCTAAAGCAAAACCAAGGTGGTGTGAACGACGCAGTAGGTATAAAGAAGAAAGAAGTTGTTGCTTCAGATCTGTTAGCTTTGGTTGCTAAGAAAACAAAAGTGAGTAACAACAAAGAGAAAGTTGTAGTTGATTCAGATTCAGAGGAAAGTGATGATGAAGATATCAGTGATTTGAAAAAGATAAGAACGTTGTTAGCAAAAGCTTTTAATAGGAAGAAATTTTATGCTAAACCAACGAACAACAATTTGAGAACTTCTTTAGCATCTACTTCTGCAAACAGGAAACCAAAGTATGTGAAGCAATTGGAAAAGAAAAACGACGGACAGAAAAGGGATATGAGCAAATTTAAGTGTTACAATTTCAATAAGGAATGACATTTTGCCAAAGATTGCAAGAAAGCAAATGTCAAGGATTACAACTACTACAAGACAAAGTTGTTGCTTGCTAAGAAGGATGGTGATAGTCAAGTGCTTCTTGTTGAGGACCAAGCTTTAATGGAATCTAGTGGTGATTCAGATCAGGAGCTTAGTGTGAATATGGTTTTCATGGCTAAAATGGAAAAGATTCTTTCTGATTCAGATGAAAGCTCATCATTTGACAAATAAACTCTTGCTGAGGTATCATATTACTCTTTTGATTCTGAAAGTGATTCTGATTGTGATGAAACTTTAGATTATTATGATAAGTCTGAAACTAATTATGGTTTATTTATAGACAATGAAGATGGTCAAGAAATTTTTTATGATGCAATTGAACTTGCTAGTGAAAACTTTGATGGAAACCTTGTTGTATCTCAAAATGATCATGATGAGTTAGAAGTTGATCATAATGAATCTGAAGACAAAGACCATTTAGTTAATAAATTGATTGTTAAGTTTACTTAAAAGATTGCTAAATGTAAAAAACGTATTAAGAAAAAAAATCAACAAAGCAAAGATTTGGAAATTCAAAACAAAACTTTAAAAGAGAATCATGATGTTTTGAATAATCAAGTAAACACTTTTGAGGATAAAAGTAATGAGTTTGATGTGCAAATAAAAGTGTTGAAATAAATTAATCATGATTTGCTTGCTCATACGAAAACATTAGAATAACAACTCAAAGTTAAACATGTTGTGATTAATACTCACATTGAGTATTAAACACAATATGCTAAACTTAAGGAAGAGAAGCAAAATTATGTGATAAAGTATTCTTTTCTTGTTGATAATGATAGACAACATCGGCAAAAGATTGATTCTTAAGACATTTTGTATAAAAAAGATGAGTTGTCAATTAGATGAGATGAATAATAATGTGTTGAAGTTTAAGAGAATATTTCAGGGAAAAAAACGACAATTTCAAAGTTAAAAGAGTGTGTGCGTAAAAAGGATGTAGAAATAACATTGACTTCCAATACTACGAGTATAACCCTGACTTTGTCGACCTTGCACACTTTGCACAACTACCCTTCCATCTTGGACATTTGTTTGACTTCTTGGGTTTGATGAGGTTCTGAGTTGGCTGTTAGTATGTGCGTATCTAAAGGTGATAATGGAGTTGAGAAATAATATTGCCTTGTTTAGACTTGCTATTGGATCATCCGTGGTTAGAAACTTTGGTACTACGAATCCTAAAGTAGGTATTGCATGTGGTTGTTGATAAACAACAGGTGGACTGTATGTTGGTTGTAAAAGATATGATTGTTGTTGAGCAGCAACTGGTACTTGTTGATTCTACTGTGATGCATAACCTGAATACGATGGTAGTGGATTGTAGGTATTGGCAATCAATGCAAGTTGGTCAGGAAATCTTTGTTTCATTACTCTTACTTCATTTGCATCTACTTCATTCTGCTTGCGATACTAATGTGTTGTTTAGTATAGATAATATTGTTTATCAAGTTTTACTATTTATATTTTGTCGACTTTACCTATTAACTAACACGAACGGGCAGTGTACCCGATCAATTGTAGGTTCGTTGGTAAGTAGGGTGTTGATTGTCACACCCCGCCAAGGCGGAAACGCAAGGCGTAACGAGAATAGCTATCATCACAACACAATAGTGTCTATATAGAGAACTACAATGCATAAAAGAAACAAAGGTATAGACACAAGGTGTCATGAAAATACCCAAACAAACATAAAAGATAATTGGCGTCTTGTATTGAAGCAAAGGGGGTTTACGTCAATACCAAGACATGCAAAACATCCAAAATAAACCTAAGCAGTTCAAATCAACAACATTCAATATTCATTCATGCAAGAAATAAACTAGGAGATTAAACTCCGCAAGCAGCCTAAGGTCTCTCTATCCACTCCTCTTATTCTTAAGATCCTCATGACGCTCACCTGAAAATGATGCTTAAAAACGTCAACACAACGGTTGGTGAAAGTCATAGGTTTACGACACACAATTCAAACTTTCAATCAATTACTGTGATTAATAAAACAGAACATGGCAGGACAGTTAGGCTAGCTATTATATAGGCTAACATGCATACGTACAAAATAACCACAATCAGGACGGAACGTGTCCCATGATCCAAGCCACACCAAAATATCACACAGAATTTGGTACCCTCCGATCGGAATCACACAGTAATGGGTAGAAACTTTACCTTCCGATCGGAATCACACAGTAATGGGTAGGAACGTTACCCTCTGATCCAAATCACACCGCATGGGTAGGAACGTTACCCTCTGATCCAACAACACATAAACATTTAGCACATATCATATAATAGCCACATAAATGTCCATGCATCAATTTAAAGCACATAATCACAGCAGTTAAAACATTTCAAAACCATTTGCATCATTTCCATCCCAATTTAAAAACAACATAAAAATGGGACTATGCAACTCACCTGATGCACAGCTACTTCACAATATCCTTGCAATCAACTAAACACAAATAAAACCCATGTTACACTCGATTAGGCTAAATACCCAAGACGATGTAACAATCAATTGATGGACTACTAAGTTTATATTATGATTATAAACCCTTTACCATACTTCTCATATCTCATTTATACTCTAAATACCATTAATCATTTATTCTTGTTTTCCAGTTTTTTGGCAGAATTTTGTAGTCACTTTATGACCACAAATAAAATACTAAATCACCAAAAATTGACTTTTCCCCTTTCATTCCCTACCTTCCCAAAGGGTTATGAACTACTGTGATTTTTTAGAAAAAATAATATTGAGTCTAGCTATTTAAAAAAAAAAATCATTTTTACAAAGTGTCCAGAATTTGACCAGATTGGACCACTCAAAAGTTTGACTTGACCAGACCTATTTAGACACTTGGGAAAAATCTAGAAAAATTCAAGAAATTCAAAGACATCATGAACTTACTACTGTAGCAATCCCATCAATTAAAAAGGCGTTTTGATATGGTTTTTGACCTCGTAATCACAACTCAGAATCTGCCCCGAAAACTCAGTTTTGACAACGAATCTTGTACAATTATTTTGACAGACCTCCACTCACTTTTAATTCATGAAACCACTTGGGTTGGAAAGTAGACTCTCTGTAGTTAATTTTAGGCTCAAGAAAATCAATAAAAGCTATTCGTATGACCGAGTTATGACTCACGCAAGATGACCAAAAATTCTGCCCAAATTTCAATTACGAATTTACCATAATTAAACCTAATTAAACCCTCCAACATGCTAATTAACATCCCCTAATCATTATTAGATGATCAATACTTCATTAATACAGACTTTATTAACCCTAATCCATCAATTTATTGATTACATAATTAAGACAAAGATTTAAAACATAGCTTGATTAATAGAAGAAAGATTTAACAATTTTTTTGAAATTGGTAAAAGATGATCAAACCTTGTTTCTTGAAAGCTTAAAAAATCACCAATGGCTGCTAGGGTTTTGATATGGTTCGACTCAGATGAAAAAGAAAAGAGGAATACAAATTTTTTTGGTTTTAATAATATTACTGATTTGTGTTGGACTTGGATTTGGGCTCCCTTTTTTTCTTTTGATCAAACCGATCCAACAAACACCCCCTTTAACAAATTTAAATTTTTTTTATTTTATATAAATATTCGGTCCATATGTTATTTTTTATAAAAATATTTTATTTTTTTTATTTATACTTATACCAATTATACACTACTTAATTACTTTCAGACACTTAAATAAATACACTACTTAAAATAAAACACTTATACTACCATAAATTTTTCCCAACTATATTTATTTATAACAACCTAAATAAATTAAGAAAGAAGTCTCAACCCGAATTCATCAATACTCGATACGTTAAATTCCCAAACGCTCAAATGCTCAAATGTACTATTATTCCAAAATCATAATCAAATACATAATGGAATGACTAAATCATCCATTTCTATACTCACAAGCACATATTATAGCATACATATCATATCACATTAACCACCAAAACGAATTACACACGTAACCTAAAGCACGTAAAGCTAGCTAGATTAACACTAACGGTTAAACTAACCTTGCTAAGTCGCGGTTGTCACAGTATCTCCTCCTTAAGGAAATCTCGTCCCGAGATTTAACTAGCAGGTTCGACAGCATGATCAACAAATAATTGAGGATACTTAGACTTCATATGGTTTTTGCGCTCCCAAGTGAACTCGGAACCACGCTTTAAATTCCAACGAACTTTCACAAGTGATATCTTACTACGCTTCAAACTCCTAACCTCACGGTCCATAATCTCTACGGGTTCCTCAACAAAACAAAGTGTCTTGTCGGATCTTGATTTCATCCAATGGCACATGCAGATTAGCATCCGCCAAACACTTCTTCAAATTCGACACGTGAAATATGTCGTGCTTGCTACTCAAATCCTTAGGCAATCTTAATCGATAAGCTACAGGACCGACCCTTTCAAGAATTTCAAATGGTCCTACATACCTTGGTGCCAACTTACCTTTCTTTCCAAAACGTATCACACCTTTCCAAGGCGACACCTTCAGTAACACTTGATCTCCGACCTCAAACTCTAGTGGCTTACGCCTATTATCAGCATAGCTCTTTTGACGATCTCTTGCAGCTTTGAGCTTTTCCTTTATCAAGACTACTTTATCAGTCGTCTCTTGCACTAATTCCGGTCCAATCAATCTACTTTCACCAATTTCAGCCCATTGGACGGGCAACCTACATTTCCTTCCATACAGTGCCTCAAACGGAGCACATCGAATACTTGAATGGTAGCTATTATTATAAGAAAATTCAGCTAACGATAGGTGAACATCCCAACTGCCACCAAAGTCGATCACACACGCTCTTAACATATCTTCCAATGTCTGAATTGTACACTCACTTTGTCAATCCGTCTGAGGATGATAAGCCGTACTCATATCCAATCGCATCCCTAAAGCTTTCTGTAATGTTTGCCAGAATCGCGATGTAAACCGTCCATCTCGATCCGAGATAATCGACACAGGCACTCCATGCCGTGCGACGATCTCTTCAATGTACAACCTTGCCAACTTCTCTATACTGTAATCCTCACGTATCGCCAGAAAATGAGTTGTCTTGGTCAGTCTGTCGACTACTACCCATATAGTATCATGCCCACTCTTCGTCCTAGGTAACTCCGTAATAAAGTCCATAGTGATATTATCCCATTTCCACTCGGGTATCTATGGTTGTTGCAATAATCCTGAAGGCCTTTGATGCTTCAGCCTTCACCTTTAAACAAGTCAGATAATTGCTAACATAGATAGCAATAGTCCTTCATCGATTACATGGACACCATACATATCTCGAAGATCATAGTACATCTTATCCGCTCCCGGATGCACAAAGTACCTCGATGCATGAGCCTCATCCATAATTAATGTCCCTTACACACCTAAATAATGGAACCTAGATAAAAATACATACCTCCAACTTCCTTCATTTCTATTTAGTTTGGTCCCAGGCCCCAATAGCATTTCTGCTATCGCGTATCTCTACCTTGGATGCCTCACCTGGAGCATCCAATACTTTGTCCTGGAACACTTGACTAAAAGTCAGTGGACATTGGCGTACTCGCTTGGTTTCACTTTCTCCTTTCTACTTAATGCATCAGCCACTACATTCGCCTTTCTTGGATGGTAACGAATCTCACAATCGAAATCACTAAACAATTCAATCCATTTTGTTGGCGCATATTTAACTCCTTCTGATCGAATATGTGTTGAAG
Source organism: Tanacetum coccineum (assembly GCA_026074375.1). Taxonomy (NCBI): domain Eukaryota; kingdom Viridiplantae; phylum Streptophyta; class Magnoliopsida; order Asterales; family Asteraceae; genus Tanacetum; species Tanacetum coccineum. Next base: position 68,339 of record BQNB010008098.1, read on the forward strand.
ACTCTTATGATCCGTATAGATGACACTCTTCGTTTCGTACAAGTAATGCCTCCAAGTCTCAAGAGCAAACACTACTGCTCCTAATTCTAGGTCGTGTGTTGTGTAATTCTTCTTATGGATCTTCAATTGTCGTGATGCATAGGCGATTACCTTGCCTCTTTGCATGAGTACACAGCCTAATCCTTAATTTGACGCATCGCAGTCGACTACAAAGTCTTCTAGTCTATTAGGCAATGATAATATTGGTGCATTACACAAATATTCCTTCAAAGTCTGAAAAGCTTCTTATTGTTCCCTGCCCCACTCATACTTCTGAATCTTCTGCGCCAGTGAAGCAAGGGGTTTAGCAATCTTAGAAAAATTCGCAATGAAACGTCAATAGTAACATGTCAATCCTAAGAACGATCATGTCTCGGATGGTGTCTTAGGTACTTTTTAATTCTTCATTGCTTCTATCTTACTAGAGTCCACGTGAATATCATTGTTGTTAACCACGTGTCTGGAAAACGCACTTCTTGTAGCCAGAATTCATACTTGGAAAACTAGGCAAACAACTTTTCCTTCTTCAGCAGCTCCAACACCAACTTCAAATAAACCTCATGATCCTCTTTAGACTCCGATTAGATCAAGATATCATCGATAAACATAATGAAAAACTTGTCTAAATACGGCTTGTACACCCGGTTCATCAAGTCCATAAACCGTTGGTGCATTGGTTAACCCAAAAGGCATAATCGTAATGTATAATTTTTCTCATGAATCTTCAATTGTCGTGATGCATAGGCGATTACCTTGCCTTTTTGCATGAGTACACAACCTAATCCTTGATTTGACGCGTCACTGTAAACTACAAAGTCTTCTGGTCCATCAGGCAATGACAATATTGGTGCATTACACAAATTGTCCTTCAAAGTCTGAAAAGCTTCTTCCTGTTCTCTGGCCCACTCATACTTCTGGATCTTCTGCGTCAGTGAGGCAAGGGGCTTAGCAATCTTAGAAAAATTTACGATGAAATGTCGGTAGTAACCTGCCAATCCTAAGAATGATCATATCTCGGATGGCGTCTTAGGTAATTTTTAATTCTTCATTGCTTCTATCTTACTAGAGTCCAAGTGAATATCATTGTTGTTAACCACGTGTCTGAGAAAACGCACTTTTTGTAGCCAGAATTCATACTTGGAAAACTAGGCAAACAACTTTTCCTTCTTCAGCAGCTTCAACACCAACTTCAAATGGACCTCGTGATCCTCCTTAGACTTCGAGTAGATCAAGATATCATCGATAAACATAATGAAAAACTTGTCTAAATACGGCTTGCACACCCGGTTCTTCAAGTCCATGAAAACTACTGGCGCATTGGTTAACCCAAAGGCATAACTGTAAACTCAAAGTGTCCATACCGCGTCCTAAATGTCGTCTTGGGAATATCTTCTCCATGTACTCTTAACTGATGGTAACCGGAACGAATATCTATTTTAGAGAAATAACGTGAAACTTGTAACTGGTCGAACAAGTCATCAATCCTGGGGAGATTCTTGGTGGTCAGCTTGTGCAACTCTCGATAGTCTATGCACATTCGAAATGAACCGTCCTTCTTTTGAACAACACAGGTGCTCCCCACGGAGAGTGACTTGGTCGAATAAAATGTATATCAATGACTTTTAAGGGTTACGAAATACCGAATAGGGTAGCAAACGAATATCGAATCAAAGGCTAGAATACATATAAGGGATTTCCATATCTTGACATCAATATAAAATATATTACTCAAACAAAGGACATCGTAATACCAAAAGGGATTGTAAAATACCGTAAAGACTCTCACACAATTCTATTGTTTGAAAGCGAAAGGGAGTATAAAGAACCATATAGTCAGAATAACAGTGAAACGAACATGCACAAGAGAAAATCATACGAAGACATTACGAACCAAAAGAAGAACGTAAAGACTCATCCGTACTCACGATCGAAAGAACAACCATCAAAAAGCGTCGGTACTATCATGCCGCAAAACTTAAGTTATAAATCCGAACAAAGACTTGAGCAACATGAACATCCCAACAATCAAATAGCATCAGTCACCAGGTATTCGGTATCCGCAAACCGTTAAATAGAAGGAAACTAACATCTACGCAACTCATCCTAACATAATCTCACCTATTGTTAAAAGAAGGATTCAAAACTATACAACCCATACCTTATCATGATCACACATATCACAACATATTACACTACCACTACCACTTACAAACAAAACATTGAACATCCAATCATGTCACTAAGTCAACGTGTGTGATGCCTTTAATACTTATGTTGGCCACCATCATTAAAGTGTATCCTTATCACACATGTACTTACTTTCAAGACTACACTTCTCATGATAAACAAAGCAAATATGCATATATACCACATTGCACATCTTAAACGACTCCAATATAACACATAAACTATGCTACATCCAAGAAATATTTATTTATATAAAAATAAAATTGAAAACGACAGAAAGAAAACGACGGTTCAAAGCGCCCAAAAATACGTAATATCCGAAAGAAATTATCGATAGCAACGTGTCAAGGTAAAAGACAAGATAAACTTATGTTGGGCCTCACTTGGGTTAGACTTTGCCTTCGCAAGAGTCACCCGACTCTGCGGGTCCAAGCCTACTACGAGCATCCGACAAGAGATCTGAGTCGGCCTCTTCCTGCGAGTCCTCTAACTATCCCTCCTCCTTCGGTTTCTCAAGAGGCTCCTCCTCAATTGGCTCCTCTTCTGGATCTTCTGACATTGAGTAGCCCGTAGGTCGAGTTAAACTCAAAGAAAAGAAAGAAAATGAAAAGTATATGAACTATAGCACACACAGATCCTATTATGCAACTATATGAAGGACTCCTAGGTTATAGTTTAGGCTCAACCACTACTTCTCTATAACCTGAGGCTCTGATACCAATCTGTCATACCCCGCCAATGGTGTCTATATAGAGAACTACAATGCATAAAAGAAACCAAGGTATAGATACAAGGTGTCATGAAAATACCCAAACAAACATAAAAGATAACTGGCATCTTGTATTGAAGCAAAAGGGGGTTCACGTCAATACCAAGACATGCAAAACATCCAAAATAAACCTAAGCAGTTCAAATCAACAACATTTAATATCCATTCATGCAAGAAATAAACTAGGAGATTAAACTCCGCAAGCAACCTATGGTCTCTCTAGCCACTCCTCTTATTCTTAAGATCCTCATGATGCTCACCTGAAAATGATGCTTAAAACGTCAACACAACGGTTGGTGAGAGTCATAGGTTTACAACAAGCAATTTAAACTTTCAATCAATTACTGTGATTAATAAAACAGAACATGGCAGGATAGTTAGGCTAGCTATTATATAAGCTAACATGCATACATACAAAACAACCACAATCAGGACGGAACGTGTCCCACGATCCAAGCTACACCAACATATCACACAGAATTGGGTACCCTCCGATCGGAATCACATAGTAATGGGTAGAAACTTTACCCTCCGATTGGAATCACACAGTAATGGGTAGGAATGTTACCCTCCGATCCAAATCACACCGCATGAGTAGGAACGTTACCCTTCGATCCAACAACACATAAACATTTAGCACATATCATATAATAGCCACATAAATGTCCATGCATCAATTTAAACCACATAATCACAGCAATTAAAACATTTCATAACCATTTGCATCATTTCCATCCCAATTTAAAAACAACGTAAAAATGGGACTATGAAACTCACCTGATGCACAACTACTTCACAATATCCTTGCAATCAACTAAACACAAATAAAACCCATGTTACACTCGATTAGGCTAAATGCCCAAGACGATGTAATAATCAATTGATGGACTACTAAGTTTATATTATGATTATAAACTCTTTACCATACTTCCCAAATCTCACTTATACTCTAAATACCTTTAATCATTTATTCTTGTTTTCCAGTTTTTCGGCAGAATTTTGTAGTCACTTTATGACCACAAATAAAATACTAAATCATCAAATTGACTTTTCCCCTTTCATTCCCTACCTTCCCAATGGGTTATGAACTACTGTGATTTTTTAGAAAAAATAATATTGAGCCTAACTATTTTATAAAAATTCAACATCACAAAGTACTCAAATTCGGATCTGAACGCACACCAAAAAGTTTGATTTTTCTAAAAATACTTAGACAATGAATTAGGACTTGTGCTTTGAGCTGGAGTTAATAGACACATAAAATATGACCTCTGATTTTTGGCTAACCTCAATTCAACTTTTAAGTAGGGGTTTTACTCCCCGAAATCAGACCCAAATCTGACCCGAATTTACTGTTTTGACAACTTTTCTTGCAAAAATTATTTGACTAACTTCCCGACCTCAAAACCTTTCGGGGCTTGGGTTGGAAAGTAGACTCTCTGTAGTTAATTTTAGGCTAAAAATCAAGAAAAACTATTCGTATGACCGAGTTATGACTCATGCAAGATGACCAAAAATTCTGCCCAGATTTCAATTACGAATTTACCATAATTAAACCTAATTAAACCCTCCCACATGCTAATTAACATCCCCTAATCATTATTAGATGATCAATACTTCATTAATTCAGAACATTATTAACCTTAATCCATCAATTTATTGATTACATAATTAAGACAAAGATTTAAAACATAGCTTGATTAATAGAAGAAAGATTTAACAATTTTTTGAAATTGGTAAAAGATGATCAAACCTTGTTTCTTGAAAGCTTAAAAAAAATCACCAATGGATGCTAGGGTTTTGATATGGTTCGACTCAGATGAAAAAGAAAAGAGGAATACAAATTTTTTTGGTTTTAATAATATTACTGATTTGTGTTGGACTTGGATTTGGGCTCTCTTTTTTTTGTTCAAACCGATCCAACAAACACCCTCTTTAACAAATTTAATTTTTTTTTATTTATTTTATATAAATATTCAGTCCATATGTTATTTTTTATAAAAATATTTTTTTTATTTATACTTATACCAATTATACACTCTTAATTACTTTCAGACAATTAAATACACTACTTAAAATAAAACACTTATACTACTGATAACGCCTAAATTATACATGTTTTCTATGGCGTTATTTATGTATATTTTATCATTTCTCGTGAACTTTTGATACTTAAATAGCTTAAATTGATTATAGGTTCACTTGAAGACACTACAGACCCAAGCTCAAGAATTTATACACTTTGGGAGGCGAATACAAAGGAAAGAAAAGATTTCTATCTAAAGTTCAAGATGTGCGCCGCACTTATTTGTAAGTGCATCGCACTTCCAGTAAAACCATTAAATGCTATCGCATTAACACCCAAAGTCCGCCATACTTTTTCCTAAGTGCGCCGTACTTTGGCCCCAAAAAAACATATATAAAGCCCATTTGCCTCTCATATCTCACAACAACTCTCACACACAATCCCCCATTCATTTAGAACGATTAGAAGGGGTGTTTTTGGTGATAAAGGCCTGAGAACCTTTAATCCAAACCACCTTGATAACATAAATCATCACCACCATTAGAATCAAAGTTCTTAAAGAAGTTGGATAGTCTTGGTTGAAGTTCATCATTGTTCTTAGGTTTTGATCCATCAAAGAGGCATAGTTATAGTGTTATTTAGAATCTATAAGTGATTGTGACGGAATTATTTATAGTTTCTGGATTTGCTTTGAATATAATAAAGTGTTCCTGGGAAATTCTTGTGAAATCACCATACTTTGCTCTTGGAATTGGTATGAATCTTGTTACTCTTTTGAATATAATCTTTGTTGAATCCATGATGAATGTTATGTGTTTTGTTACTTTGATCATGGAGTAGTAATCTTATGTTTGTTTGGGCATATTGTGATCTTTGATATGGAGCGTTTGGATATGTGTTTATTGAAATGGTTAAACATGATTTTCTAAGTGTAAAGGCCGAAAGGATACTTATAAACTTATGTTTTATCATTCCACTTAATATATTGGTTATAATAACTTATAAAGGCCGAAAGGATTTGTTGTTATTAATCGATATAATCACTAGTTATATTTAAAGGCCGAAAGGATTTATAACTTGTGATAACTCTATTTTCTAAACTTATAAACACTATTCCAAACACATCATTATCTAAGTGATCATTGCCTAAACAAACATACCTTAATCATTTGATTGAATCATCTTTTAATTGCTTTCGTTATAATATCCGATATATGCAAGATTTGGTTAATTTGATCCGTGACAATCTTATTAACCTTAGCACCTTAATTACAAACTGTGAAAACTTCAATTCCCGTAGAACGACCTGGACTTACCTAAAGCTATACTATACACGAATGGGTATACTTCCCAAGTGTTGTGTTTTTAGTAAAAATTGGTATTTCTAGTATTATAAATTTAAAGCTTGAAAAACACACCATCAACTACCATAAATTTTTCCCAACTATATTTATTTATAACAACCTAAATAAATTAAGAAAGATGTCTCAACCCGAATTCATCAATACTCGATACGTTAAATTCCCAAATGCTCAAATGCACTATTATTCCAAAATCATAATCAAATACAGAATGGAATGACTAAATCATCTATTTCTATACTCACAAGCACATATTATAGCATACATACCATATCACATTAACCACCAAAACGAATTACATACGTAACCTAAAGCACATAAAGCTAGCTAGATTAACACTAACGGTTAAACTAACCTTGCTAAGTCACGATTGTCACATCGATCACTAAGAGTGAGCGTTAATACTTAAATCTATCAGTATTTTAGTTATATATGTTAGTTCTAATTAATCTAAATTAATTATAATTAAACCTAAACTAATGCAAGGGGGGTTAGCCTGAGAGACTGGCACGGGTTTTGGTTTAATCTAAACTAAAAAAGACAATTAACACACACGAGCGGATAAACAAACGATAAAGAAGTGGTCGATTACTAATGTAAGGAAAACGTATTAGCCAGTTTAATCAATTAAGATGTATGAATTATTTATGTATGCAATGATTGTATTACTTTGTTGGTGGTATATCATTCCTAAGCTAGGTGGTACTTCTCCCTAAACTCTAGGTTTGTTTTTCAGTTAATCCTGTCACAATTAACCAAACCCGCATAAAGTGTCCACCGTTGATTATAATTTATCTAGGAGACAACATTGGTGAATATCGAAACCTAGCTCATCGAATTGTTATCTATATGTTGGTAGTCCACGGTCCGAATTGCTATCCAAGGAAACAAAATGTTATTTGTAATCCTATGTCATCTCTTAGTCTACTTATTCACTTTTACCAAGGTAGCAATAGGGGCATAAACTTGTGGTCCTATTATTCCAGAGTCACATAAAATAAGCTGTATGTAGTTCTATCCCAGACTCTAGCCTACGTCATGCAATCTAGATCCAGTTGAATGATAGATTAAACACATAATCAAGCGATAAATGGATATGAAGTGATAAACATAATCAACTTGCAACGAATAAGGTAAACAATCGATATGAACGAATCAAAACATCAAATTATCATAGACATGGCTAATACCTAAAGGTATTAACCCATAGTCATTGTAACAATCATATACGAACGTTTAAATAAACAAAGCGTTATGCTAACCGAACGCTTATAGCGGAGTATAAAGATTATAAGAGTTTTCCTTTTGAATTGAGGCACTTGCAGAACCTTCTTTGCTTCTAAAATCGCCTGTAGATCGTACTTGGTGGTTAAAAATTCTAAAGCATACTAAAAACCGAGTTTTATGTTTTCTATTTATAGGCTCTGAAAACAGGTCGATATTTATTTGGATGGGTCCGATACGGCGTATTGTGATAACTTGGCGTGGCCTCCATGATTATTATATTCTATAATATTCATAAACTGCCACTGAATATGGCATATAGGCTCTTATGGATACGGCGTATTGGCTGTAAAACGTGTTTCTTTAGAATGTTGACCAAAGTATTTTATACGGCGTGTCTGCTGATGTAGATACGGCATATTCTTCAAATTCAGGCAATTGTCTTAATCTTGTCTAAGTCTTGGGAAATAACGTATCCATCTAGAATGATACGTTGTATTCTTCAGATTTAGTAGACTTTCTCGAACTTCTTCATTTATGATCCAAAACACGTTCTTTTATCCATCTTTCGCTAAATGCTCGATAATATCTGATATTCATACAAATAAGCGATTAAGTATCAAATCTTATATAAAACGAGCAATAAAAATGGGATAAATGATGCTAATAATGTGACGTTATTTGATGTCATCAAATATCCCCCCAGTTGAATCCTACTTGTCCTCAAGTAGACTTTAGATTTATCTTATGAAAATATATCCTAGACGAATGTTTAGGATTTTTCCTTTAAGCGTTTTTATTCAATTACTAGCGCACAACCAAATACCTCACGAAACAGGAAAATGAAATCACTCAAGTCACTCAACTAATCTATGTGGTAACATTTAGTCATTCTCTCAATTGCTCGGTCGTAACGAGTATTCTATCATAAGCTTGGCAAGGATATACATCTCCACCACTAAAGTTAAGGAGTAATCAGTCTAAAAAGGTAAATTGGGTGAATATGATAAGGCTTAAGGGTTCATCATTCTTTTTAATCTCTATCGATACCAATATTCCAAAAAAGGCGACAAAACCACAAATGCACGCCCAAATCCATGACCGCGACACTTGTGATTGCTCACTCCCTAACTCAAAAAAGCTAAATAATATGATTAAGTAATCTTTACCAATAGTATTACACCAACAAGGGTGACAAAACCACACATACACATTCAAATCCATGAATGAGACACATATGATTGCTCACTCCCTCATTTGAGTGAACCAAAGGGTAGGATGAAGAATGATATAGGGTAGGGATTAGGCATGGGAAATATTTATAAGTGGTGTAAAAATAAAACAACAAAACAGATAGATTAAGTCCAATCAATAAACAAAAATGTTGCTAGCTACTTTCCCGACCACAACCTTGAAAAAGATACAAATCACTGACTAACTCACGCTATAACACGGAAAACTCACGCTTTGTTTGGTAGACACGAATTAGACTCAAAGATGCCTTAATCATCATCCTTAACGATCCATAAAAACAACATAGTTGGCGTTCCCGTAACAATCACTCCTGAACATCCATAATATAGTACAACAATAGTGGCGATATCTAACACTTGATACAAAAAATACATAGTTGGTTAATTCTGGGACCAATTTCAAATAATATACAACAAAACTTTACATCGTTGGTTTTTAGTACGTACCAAAATAAAATCGGTTAAGTTTAGACGAACCGATTATCTCATAATCCTCTCCTTTTTTTCTCTCGTATATTTTTTTGTATTTTTGTATTTTTTTGATTTTTTTAACAAACCAAAACGAATATAGGTGTAAAATTTCACCACTTCAGGATCATAATAAATCTGGATAATATTTCCATAACGTTCTTGACTCAAAAATAAATAATAGCGAAAGTAGTAAACACACGAAAATAAAAAGAAACTACTTTCACATTCCCATTGCATTGTGCAATTCCCGACCTAACCAAAGATAAGAAATACGCACACATACATAGGAAGTACACACATCTACACAAAAGCAACTAGCAACCAACCACGAACTTAATCTATAAGGTAGCTTAAGGTGTAAAGGTGTAACGAAACATTTTTAGTGGTGTAAGAAATGAAAAGAATGGCTCATACGGTTTTTCTAGGGGTGTCTTACTCTAAAGATGAGAGTAAACAAAATGGTTATAAACGGGGGTTAACTAACCAATGTGGTTAGTTAATATCACATATGTATGTAAACGGAATAGGCTTTTTGGGTTGATCCTATAAATTTACCAATCTGGACAAGTTACTCCAAAATACTTATTATTGTGGTCTTGAATACTATACCAAGCCAAGTTCTAAAGTTTACTACAATCACCGGCACACTCATATATTTATGGAATTTTAGGTAAAATGGGGAAAACGAAATAGGCTTAATCCTCACAGTATGGAAATAAAGGTTATGTGTGCGGGTCATGCAACTAATAATCTTACAAAAACATGCCATTTTTTTAATTTAAGCATAATTATGCATTTTATTGTAAAAACAAGGACAAGTGGTGTTCTAATTCTCCTCCCTACTTGAGATATACAACGCCCACGTTGTATAAATATAACATGAAAAACAAGGAATATAAAGAATTAGAACGAAAAACTCCCATGGGATTTGCTCGGTATGATCCTCCATATATAGTTTTTGAGCAACTTTTTGTGTTGTGTAGCAAAAGGCGTCTGAATACCAACATGACTACAACATATAGAATACCAGAATATATTCATACCACCACCTTCATCAGTTACGTTAAGTACTTACTGTTTTAAGATAAGAAAAATCACAGTAATGATATCTCCTACTAAACGTTGGTTAGAAAATAAAATAAAAACGAATACCGTACATGAGGTTCGATATGCCGTATCCATGGTATTGGATACGCCGTATTGAGTCCTATAAGAAAAATAAATAAGTACAGGTCAGAGGTCAAATACGCAGTATTCAGAAATCTGAATACGCCGTATTGACAAGTCTGACAATAGAGTTAACGTCCAGGTTATTCAATACGTCGTATCCATGGGGTTGGATACGCCGTATCAAACTTTTGGGAAGACACACTTTATACAAAAATCGAAATTACATTCCAGGTTGTCTCTCGGCAAACACTTTTGTTTATTGAAGAGTCTTTAAGTTAGACTCCCTTCAGCTTCAGTCCATCCTTATAAAACAACTTGGGGTCGAAAGGGATGCCAAATGACACATATAAATTTTTTAAAATTCATTAGCATACCCCCGTTAAAATATTTCTAAATCATGATATTAATATTTAATTCCTTAACAAAAGTTTCAATTGTAAAAAACTTATCAATTTTATCATGACCTGTTTCTCTAAGTTCATTTGACACATGTGCATAGGTATTGTCACACCCCCAAACGGGGCCTAGACGGAAACACGTGTCTGGGGGCGTGACGTCATAATATACATCACACACGATACAAAGAACGACCTCTAAGGGTACGTTTGAAAATCCAACATCGTTGCATTAATTTAAAATAGTTAAGGTTTTACATAAGTTCAAAGATAATATGCGGAAGCGAATAAAAGGTTTTAAAGTTTGACAACGATGTTAACATAGATATTAATAAATCTTGAAAATCGGGCCAAGGCATGGCAACACCATAAAGCAAGCAAAGACATCCATAGCTAAGCACCTGAGAAAAACATGCTAAAACGTCAACATAAAGTTGGTGAATTCATAGGTTTGAAGTTAGTATTAAAAGTGGACCACAAGTTTACAGTACGCACGTGACAGTTAAAACAGATACAACTTCACATAAAAAGTATTTACTGTTGCGCTAAGCTCGTGACACTAAAGCTTAATTTAAAAGGAAGCATATTATATGCCAAACAAGAATTAACTAAACTAGGGTTTCAAGATTTGTTGTTGGATTTTATAGATCTAGTATTTTGGGGTTTAGATCTTGTGATTTACTCTATTGGTCCTTCATTCTTGTAGTGTCTGATGCTGGTCTTATGGTATATTATGTTATTTTATATATGTTCATGATCTCATACATCATATGTTGTGTTATAATTTTTGGAATGATTATAAAACAAGATTTTATAAATAATAATGTTACTTTATTTCACTAGTTAAATATTATGTTCTTGGTGAGATGAGAGTTGGATGAGAGTTGCAACAATAGAAATGAAGGGATTAAGTTAGTTTTTGGAATGGTTTTGTTGTGGATTAGTTATGAATGGAGATTAGGCTAGATTAGGCACTATTGTGAAGTTTGGTGTGATTTTTAGAAGTGTTTGTGAAAAAAGGTAGTTGTTGATCCGAAATTGTTTTGGGGTTTTTGGTCGACCCTAATATTGTTTTTCATTGGCGGTAAAAGTAGTTTTTGGAGAGCGTTTCAATTAGATAGTTTTTTTTTTATATTACATGGATGTGCTTAATGAACCACATTCCTTTTAGTTAATAAAACGAACCCTAAAACGACTAAAAAAACGCCCATAAAATGCCTTAAATATGCTTGTTTTTATGTTTGTACTGTGCAGGAACCGGATATTTCACTAAAGGACAAAAACGAAGCCAACTCGGACAAAACCGAGCACGGATCTAAAAAGAGCGTAAAAAACCGAAGCCGGGGACATAAATACCTTATTGGGCCAACCCGTACCCGAGTTAATGGGCCGGGTCAGCCCAATAAGCTTATTTAGTTATTAAAAACCCTAATACCCCTTTCTATTTAAACACGCCTATGTCTTTTTATTTACATACGGGGCCAATTCCTTATTATACCTGTGGGCCCAACCTTCTAACCTCGTTAGAGACCAACCCATCTATCTTAACACCGTTAGTCACCAAAGGACTAACGAATCGTTAGTCCAAAAAGGACTAACGGTTTTTTGCCAATATCCATCCCAACCTCAAGACTACTAATTCAAGTTACAAGGATGATTGGATGCATAAACCGAAGATATACAATGAGGGACCAAACCTGCCATTACCTAAAACTTTCACTCTGTGATATTAAACTCCCCCTTTCCCGCCAAACCTTAACCCCACCACTGTACATCTTTCCCTGTCACACCCTGCAACAACTCGACAAATACATCCCCTTCACCTCTTCCTAAACCCCACCCCCACATGGGCTTATGTACAGGTTGGCAATCCCCTACAACTTTATTTTTAGCTCACGGGAATGAAGACAATTAATCAAGGGCTGTGTGATTGATTTATTAGCTAAGGAAAAATAGAGGGCCAATGTTGGACTTTGTTTGCACTCACATGAAAAGCACAACAAACACAAGCTGGGCTAATGACCAAAGATAGCTCTATATAAGAAAGAAGAAGACAGAGAACAAAAAACAAGGAGTAGATTAGTTTTAGTTTTAATGTTTTTAAATTTATGTTTTTAGTCTTTTAATTCTGTCATTTTTAAACTTACTAGCTTTGTAATCAATTTATGTTTTAATAAAAATTTAAGTTTTTATCTGTTTCATTTAAGTCTTCAAACTGCTATTTGTGATTTGCTTATGCTAAGTGCTTATTCTTGTGTTTCTATTGCTTAAATTTACTTAACAATGCTAGTTGGTCATTTGATTTTACCCACCTTAGCTTAAACCAGTTCAATATAGTTTAAAAATGGATTTAAAATTTCTAAAAGGGTGTTTGGGTTAAGGTTACAAAATGGGTAAAAAAGAGTTGTTAACCGGGTTTGGGTCATAGACCAACTTTGTTAAGCTGTTAGTAAGTCTTTAGTTTAGTTTTTACAAGCTTCAATGTTTTAAAAATCTGTTTTTAAGGTTTTGTGAAATAAATACTTAAATCTGTGATTTGTAGCTTTGTTTACAGCTTTTATTGCTCAGCTTCTTAGCCCCATGCTGCATTAGCATTAGTTTTAGCTTCATTTTAATCTCTTTATGCATTAGATTAGAATTCATAGGCAGTGCATTTGTCATTTGAGTTTAAGGCCAATTTTGTCAAGGTTAATTTTGTCAAGGTTTCCTAGTCTCATTTTAAAAGTTTCAAATCCACTTTTCAACCTCAAATTTAGGGTAGAGTTATGTAGTTTTAGGATCTGAAAATTCATTATATAAGCTCACTAGGTTGTATGCTCAATCTGTTTTAGCTTATCCTGGTATTTAATAAGCTTTTTCATATTTTAGAGTAGGGCTGCAAGTGTGGTTTCATATTTTAAAAGATCCCTGGTGCTAGTGAAGTTTGAAGCCCCTTTTCCTGGTAGCTTTTTCCTTAATGATTAGTTGTTAAAATTACTTATTATTGGCTTATTTTGAATGATAGTAGTGTTGGCTTATTAAGTTTTCATTATTAGACCATAGCTTATTCATTAAGGCCCTTAACATTTAATTAAATGTGTACTTAGTAAACCTGTTATTGTAAATGTCCAATAGCTTTCTAAGTGTTGAAACTTGTGATTTTCTTATGCTTAATTCTTGGCTCATTTAAGTTTTTATAAAAAGTTGGTTGTTTTGTAAAATGTGCTTATTTACAACTTGTCTTTAGTTTCAAAAAGGAAAAAATTAAAAAAAAAAAAAGGGAAAATTAGGGTTGGAATTACACTTTAGTGACTGAAAAAAAAAGTTTCGCTATATGCTTTGGGCGGAAGGATGAAGATACCTAGAAATTGTGACTATTTAGTGACTATTTGGTAACAAATAACAGAGTCGCTTATGATTTAATTGTTTTTTATTTCTTTTATAATAGTTTAATTCTTAAAAAATCATTTAAAAAAGTTTAAAAATACTTAAAACAATGTTTTTTTTAATTTTTATCTAATTGTTTTAAGTGTTTAGTTTTAGATTTTTTTTTTGAAAATTGCATTTTTAGGATTTAATTTTTGAAAAAATTTCGTTATATAGACGCGTTTTAAGGTTCCCGTTATCTTTTTTGTTAATTCGTAATTGCTTCCGTTTTTTGTTTAGCTTGCCCTTTATCTTTCCTTGCCTTATTATGTCTTCCGTAATTTTTAAGTTTTCCGTTGCCTTAATTTGTATTTCCCGTAGAATTTAGATCCAATTCAATTCATTAATTATTCAAGATCCAAAAGAAAAGTCGTCAAACCATAACGTTTACCCGTCAAAATTTCACGCTCGTTGGGATAACGATCCGGGATCGCTATGCTTCCCGGTTTACTACAATTGATTTTGATTGATATTTTTTATTCTTATTATATATTATATTATATATTTAATATATAGTAAATGGTTGAATTTATCATTGTCATTTTGGCGCCGCTTTCGGGGAGGTGTGTTACGACAATATTGTCACTGTTCCCCGACGATTAGGGCTCTTGACAGACCCTTCTCGTAGTAAAAATAAAAATAAAAGGGTTATCAATTTTCGTTTAGTGAAGATTTTCTTCTTATTTTCTATTATAATATAAAAATACAAAAATATTTTTTTTTCGTTAAAAAAAAACAAGAAAAATCAAAAATATAAAAACATTATCCTTAATTATCAATAAAAATCATCATCAATATAATGCTCTCAACTAAGGCATTATCATAATAAGTTTCCAAACAAAGATTTAAAACTTGCCTTTGTGTCACTTGTGAAATACGGCTCACCTTTAAGAGATTAACAAACTCTAAGAGGGGTATAAGGAGGGTTGTTCCGAGGAACTACGACCCGAAAGGAAAAGGTTTTTAATAGCTTCGCGCTTTCCTGCTCCTCCGCTCCTTTGTGCGTTTTTCTTTTAAAGAGCTACGTAAGCAGTTGATTATCGGTTAAGTTATTCGTTCTCATTTTGGTCCTTATTAAAATATGTGTTTAAAAAAATCGAAAAATCAAAACTATTTCCTTTTTAAACCTCTTTGGACATTTAATTCTTTTTTCTTACCCTCTTAATGTGTTTAATTCTCCATCATGTCTTCGGTTAACATTATGGTTGTGCATTTTGTGTGGGTCCCCATATTAGGTGGAAATTGGCCCCGGTTTTGTAGCGTGATTGCTGTAGGACATTGGGTTTGTCTAGTCCTCAAAAATCCTATCCTTTTCTAATGAGACGAATTATTTTTCAACCGAGCCTCACAACAACAATACGAGGACATTCTCGTGTGAATTTTGTAGAGGGAAAAACTCTCTCATCCGGGTTTCGATTGTCAAAAGGGAACTACCCGTCATGATCAGCGGGTTCCCTGGTTCAATCAAGACTTTGGTTTTAACCACCCTCTACATTTTCCCGAGTCAGCCACAACAAGATCCTTGTTGTGAGATCTGTGGAACGATGCTTTTATGGTTACGATTGTCCACCTCGTTCTGTTTGTTTATAATTGAAGACCGGCTACATTTCAAGATATGATTGAGTTCCCTCATACATTGTACAGTTTCAACAACAAATTCTTGTTTGTGAAATTGTGGGGGTACTCAAGCGACTTTTTGATTTGTCAATCGATGTCGAATCAAATTTTCTCGATGCGGTTTTGGACCAATTTCAACCCCCGCTCAGTCTCCCGTCATTCTATCAACCTCCTCAAGAAAATGAGGCATGGAAAAAAAAATAATGCTTTTCAAGCCCGAGTAGAAGACCTAACGAATATCGATAGATAAACTTTCTAAAGAAGTTTAATCGTATTCTTTTCAGTAAAAACACCGAAGGTTTTTAATGCTAGTCTTGGGACTAATTTCTTGAAAATTAAAGCAAATGATTCAATTCGAGGACGTGCAGAATTGCTCAACAAACTTGTGATGATGTGCGAACGTAAACCGTGGAGTTTGGCAGAATATGAAATACTCCAAGTTGGAATTTGCCTAACTTATCTTACGATGATGACGATGACGAGGAAAGTTCAATCCCCTTGAAAGATATCATTATGTCCAAACTTCCTCCGTGTGTTGCAATCATACTTGATTCACCAAAAAACGGACACTCTCATCATGGTGGACAAACATCTTGACACTATTTTGGAAACGGAATCGGACGAATTCATAAAGTCTAGTGTTGAGAACTTTGTCCAAAACCCAAGTGAGTCCGAGGATGAATCGTGAGTGTGATAGTGCCGGATTGATGATTCTCAAAAGGCCAAATTTTTTGACGTTTTTCCCAATCCTTCTTCGTCGATTCTTACTCCTAGTGATGACGAGTCAAGTCATGAGGAGGTTATTCACGAAATGAATTTTAAAACTTATTCGAACCCTCTTTTTGATCTTGATGAGGAAATCAATTCTAGTGAGTTTAATCCGACTCATAATGAAGACCTCGATTCTACGCCGAAAGATGTTTGTTTTGAAGCCGAGTCTTATCTTCTTGAATCATTAGTCAACCGTGATGCTTTGATGGCTTCCCCCTCCCAAGATTGATTTTCTTCTCGATGAGTTCGTCGGTAAACTCACTCGTCTCAAACCAATTCCACCAGGAATTGATAATATCAACTTTGATCCGGAGGGTGATATTTTATTTTTGGAGAGTTTGCTTTACGATAACTCTTCTCCCGACCTCCGGAGGAAGCTTTTTCAACCAATCTAATACGATCATCGAGTCTTCTTCCCGTTCTACAGTTGACTCTCTTAGGGAAGTGATCGATATATTACATGGTCCAGATGGACTCAATTACCAGATGTTATTGAGAATGATGATTTCGACTTCGGAAGATGACGATAATTTATTACCTTCCCGAGTTGAATTCATTCCATGTGATTATCCCAATTGAGTGATTCATACCATTGATGTGGTGGAAGACATCCCCGTGGATGTGCCTAATATTTTGCCTACACTTCACACCTTCTATATTGGATTCTAAGACTCTTCATTCTTCTAATGATCTCGGATCCGATCTTGATGTTTCTTCTCCTTCCGAAGATAGAAATAAGATTTACGATCCGTGGATATGCATTGAAGTCGAATCCACGAGATTTCTTGCTACTCTTTCCCCCGTGATTGAAACTTTACTTCCATTTTAATCCGAACTAAGACAATGTTTATTCAATCACGATGGTCTTGCTTCAAAGGGAGAAATATCTTCTTCTTCATCCACATCGGTGGGCTTCAAACTTCCAAGCTTTTTAATCGTAAAAGCCCGATGTTGAATTCATGGAGAGAACACTCTATTTTTGGGTGTTTCGTCATCTCCATTTCTATCCCTTGATCATCTAAGTATGTGGGATCGAGTCAGGCTCAAGACTCGGTTAACAAACATAAGCGCTTCGTGGGTGGCAACCCATGCTTATCCTAATATAATATTAGTAATAGTAATGAATAAGTATTTTTTTTGTTGTGTGAGAGGCTCGCCTCTTTCTTTCCCGTGTTTTGTGTTTTGTGGTTTATTGTCCAGGATTTCCCGGATTGTGATGACTCTCGTGCTCGCGATTTTTGTCCTTCGTTCACTCGAGCTTCAAATCCTCAGCTTCATTTTGGGGAATCCAATATCAAATCTTATCGCATAAACATTTATTTATTTAAGCATACCTAATAAACGGCTTTAGATTTACGTAGGGACCCTTCTAAAACATTGAGGACAATGATTTTAGTTTCTAGTATGGGGGGATCTATCCGATATTTAATTATGTCTGCAGTCAGTTTGTTTTCACGTAATCACGTTTTTACCACCAAAATACCAAAAAATGAAAAAATTTCAAAAATTTCAAAACACATAAGTGTTTAGTACATTTTGACTTCTGTGGTAGAATAGAATAAGAATAAATTATTGACCTGATCGAGCCGTTGTTGAGCTCTAGCTTGTTCCTTAACTTTTAGACTAAGCATTAGGAACTCACGGAAGAACGAAAAAAGACACGGAATTAAGTTATTGAGTTGGATGGCCTAAACAAGGTTTATATGAAATTTAAGAGCTCAATGTGTGTAATTTTGTGGGCTTTTTCTCCCATAAGCTCCTAACCGGACTAATAATACGTGCTATATTTGGAAATTAAACTTAAATCAACAATTTTTGAGATGTAGTCAATAATATTTTTAGTCTTAGTTCAAATTTATACTTAAATTTTCCAAAAAGAAGTCTTCTCTATATATCGTAAAATAAAGTAAAATGAAAATAAAAAAAATAAATAATGAAAAATGTGTTAATAATAATTATAAATTGTGAGCTGATAAAAGTTTGTTGCATCTTGCCGGCTCACAACCGATGTTGCAGCCTTCTACAAGACATCACATAGTAAGCATAATAATGCCGAGGAAAACGGGGAAAAAGTTTGCTGCATCCTTGCGGCTCACATACCGATGTTGCAGACTTCAAAAAGGACGAGGGTTTACAAATTTGCATCAATGTTAAGGTTTATTGTTAAGTGTGATTAATAATTTAAGGAATATATTTTATTGTTAATTTAAATATGCTTTTGACTTAGTGACTATTTCATTTTAGTTGTGTTTTTTCTAATAGCTATGTGTAAATTGGGAAAAACCTAAGACTGAGAGTTCTTGAAACCAAAGATTTCCGTTGACGTTCGATACTAGTCTCTGTGGGGTGTACAAAAGCCTGGGGTCACTTAGAGACGCAAGATGGGATGTGCCGAGACGAAAGTCGCTACAAGGGATGATCTCGCCTTTAAACTCATTATTCTCAGGTGGAACGTGAAGCATAGAATTTTGCATAAAAAACGTTGATCCATGGTTGAAATTCGAAATGGCACATTCATCGAAATATAATAATTGCCGGGAGTGAAAAGTTTACAAGTTACAAATATGAGTAATGTTAGCATCTTAACTTATATTTAACGGTGGTTTTGTTTTAAGCTCGGTTTGGGACAAGTGAAAAGTCGGGTACGATGAATTTATTCTTTTTGAGGCATTTTAGGATTGAAATGTTTCTTATTCCATGACCCTAAAAGTTATGGGAAAAATAAACGAAAGTCACTATGTTAGTAGTTGTAAAAAGAAAGTAAAAAAATGAGGAAAAAAGAAAAATACAAAAAAGGGGTATGTGTGGGAATAAGTGTATATATTAATAATGATAAACAAACATGGTTTTCAAAGCTAGTTGGTTCTTTATTTCCTGCGATGAACACTTAGACTTACTTTTTCGAAGAGGGTATTAGTTGAGGGGGATGAGAGTTTAGTTTTCTTACGTGTTTACTTAATGGGGGGACATTTGCGTGAGGTGACACGCATGTTGTCTAGTATGAGGAGATTTTGGTATGTGCTTAAATACTACATACATTTCCCTAATAAAACGACCCTAATACGACCAAAAACGCACATAAAAATGCCATAAATATGCTGTTTTTGTGTTATGTACTGTGCAAGGTAAACCAGATATTTCACTAAGGACAAAAAACAAAGTCATACGGATAAAATCGAGCACGATCTGAAAAAAGAAGCGCGGAAAAAACAGAAGAGAGGGACATTATATACCTTATTGGGCTCTAACTTGTACCCGAGTTAATGGGTGGGTCGCCAATAAGTTATTTTAGTTATTAAAAATCCCAATACCCCTTTCTATTTGAATACTGGCCCATGCCCTTTTTATTTACATACGGGCCCAATTCCATATTAAACCTGGCCCAACCACTCTAACCTCGTTAGAGCCCAAACCCATATATCCTTACACCGTTAGTCCCTAAAGGACTAACAATGTTAGTCCAAAAGGACTAACGGTGCAATATCCATCCCAACCTCAAGTGCTAATTAATGCAATGTTACAAGGACGATGGATGCAAGACCAATATATACAATGAGGGACCAAACCTGCCATTACCTAAAACTTTCACCCTGTGATATTAAACTCCCCCTTTCTCGCCAAACCCTAACCCCACCACTGTACATCTTTCCCTATCACACCCTGTAACAACATGACAAATACATCCCCTTCACCTCTTCCCCAAACAAACCCCACCCCCATATGGGCTTATGTATAGGTTGGCAATCCCCTACAACTCTATTGGACGAGAATAAAGACAAATTAATCAAGGGCTGTGATGATTTGGTTGGGCTCCAAGGAAAAATAGAGGGCCAGGATGGACTTTGGTTTGCACTCACAAGAAAAGCACAACAAACACAAGCCTGCAAGACCAAGAAGCTTATATAAGAAAGAAGAAGACAGAGAACAAAAAAACAAGGAGTAGATTAGTTTTAGTTTTAATGTTTTTAAATTTATGTTTTTAGTCTTTTAATTATGTCATTTTTAAACTTACTAGCTTTGTAATAATTTATGTTTGAATGAAAATTTAAGTTTTTATCTTGTTTTCAATTTAAGTCTTTCAAACTGCTATTTGTGATTTGCTAATGGTATGTGCGTACTTCTTGTGTTTCTATCTGCTTAACATTTATTTAACAATGCTAGTTGGTCATCTAATTTTACCACCTTAGCTTAAACAAGTTTCACTAGTGTTTTTAAAAAATGGATTTGAAATTTCTAAAAGGGTTAACATTCGTTGTCAAACTTTAAAACCTTTTATTCGCTTCCACATATTATCTTTAAACTTATGTAAAACCTTAACTATTTTAAATTAATGCAACGATGTTGGATTTTCAAACGTACCCTTAGAAGTCGTTCTTTGTATGTTATGTGATGTATATTATGACGTCACGCCTCCGGACACGTGTTTCCGTCCAGGCCCCGTTTGGGGTGTGACAGATTGGTATCAGAGCCAAGGTTATAGAGAACCAGGTAGTATATTTAGGTCTGGTCTATAACCAGTATGTGATCCTATGTGTTTACTTGTTTACATATATAAGTACTATCGATAAGTACGCGGGTATTAATTATAATACTTCTTCCATAATTATATTACGTATAATTTTTCCATGACTATACCTTACATCTATATTTTTCCTGCATTGCACGTATTGGCATGATTTCATATAAAGGGGATTTATATAAACTCTTGCTTGTGCAGGTTATGGCAGCTCTGGTTTTTTCTATTTCTTCAGACGTATCAGTCGAGAGTGTGGGATCATCTTTTCCGCGAGTTATCCTTATCGGTTCTATTTCTGTTGAGGTCTCGATTGCACCGGAGGTGGGGGCGGCTGCAGTTGCCTTACCTGTCAGGGTGCTCGAGCTTGATACTCATTCATCGTCAGATGCTGATCCATCAGAGAGTTCACCACCTCTCATATCTGTAGCACCTATGGTTTCACCTCATCTGTGTTCAGACGATTCAGAGTCAGATACTGAGATACCCGAGAGGCATGTATCACCTACACCTCATGATGTTATGCTTACTAGATAGAGGAGCAGAGTTGCATCATGATCTTCATCACCTACTACTTCTACTCCAGAGATCCCTATTGCTCCTATTTTACCCGCACCATCTGCTATTGTTACACCATCATTGAGTTTCCACTTGCACTTGTTGTTGCCCCACCCGGGATTCATCGACGATGAGCTATTCTTATCCAACCCAGGGAGGACATTACCATTGGCCCACTTTACCGTACTCATCCTGGTGGGCCATAAAGGGCATTGACCGTGAGGTAGTCGGTTAGACCTTTATTTTCTCATCGTTTAGCATTGAGGTACATATCACATCACTTGGATCGTTTTACTTTCGGATCATCATCGAGTCATTCATCTTTAGATCATTAATCATCTGGGCATTCTATTTCGGTTCATTTCTTATCCGGACGTGCATCACCAAACACCACCGTTGCTGACTCATCTACACCACCAAGATTTGTTTATCCACCGCTTGCTAGGACTCCATGGTGTAGTGAGGCATATCTCCGTTGAAGGTCTGCCCCACTATCTACCATGTATCCACTGACGCTATCTGAGTCATCAGCTGAGGATTCTTCTTCTAAGTCATCTGCTAGACCATCTCGCAAGAGATGCAGGTCCCCTGCTGCTATCGTAACTTCATCTATCCATGTTACAAGAACTTTAGTTCCTTCTCGTGCTGATATCCTCCCACCTCAAAAGAGGTTTAGGATTTTATTTCACCAGAGGATAGTGTTGAAGAGGACATTGACACGGATGTGTTAGAGGACAGAGAGGCTGATGCTACGACTGTTGAGGTTGTAGTAGATAGGGATGTTATGACTGGGGTTGATGCATGTATTAATATGGAGGTCGATGTTGGGATTGATGTAGAGGACGAGGTTAAGGATGAGGTCGAGTCTAGTGATAGAGGTACCATAGAGGTTAGAGTGGATGTGGCTGTTGGGATTGGTATCCCTGATGGTATGCTTATGCCCGATGTTGTAGAGCGTTTGGAGCAGGTTGAGGAGGGCTTACAGGATATTTATGAGCATGTTATAGAGATACCTCTTCAGAGAATATAGGACATTGAGACGGGACATAGAGAGTTGGAGTCGAGGAGTTTGATTGCTGGTGGAGAGAGAGCTAGCTTAC
>BQNB010008099.1:0-21712 GCA_026074375.1 Tanacetum coccineum
ACCAAGTACTCCATAATTACTGCAATTCTCAAATATAAACGATTAAGTAACAATTATTTGCAATAACTAAACAAAATGGGTTAATAACATGGGATAAATGATGCTATAAAATAGATGTTATTTGATGTCATCAAGCATCTTTTCTTGTCCCCTTTGTTCATCTATGCACGACAAGGAAGCAAAAAGAAAAGGCAAGCATGCTTTTGATACATCTCACTCTTTCACATTATATGTGTTCCCAATAAATAGTTTAATCTTAATCCCTTACCTCTTGTTCCAATATAAAGATGCATACCATTCATACATCTCACTTCACAAATAAATCACAAGTAAACTCTCATTTCCATCTCTAAAACCCAAGGCTAAGCTTTTGAACATAATTTTTTTTATAGTTTTCATTTCTATAACAACACAAGTATACAAGATTGGTTTAAGATTTATTCTAAGGTGTTTACAAGTAAAGGTGCAAGTAAAATCAAAGGTTTAGCAAGGAAGAAAGTTAGGGTTTTCCAAAGAAAAATTCGGGTTTTATAAAAGGATTTTGGTTTGAAGAATTAGGGTTTGATTTGTGTTCATCTCTTCTTTCATTCATACAAGGTTTATAATCACAACTCATACTTTCATTTCAATTATTTCAATGCATACATATTTATTATTTTGTTAAATTACCATCTAGTTATTATTTTATAAAGTTTATAAAATAAAACAAGTTTATACATAATCAAGAAAATACATATTCAAGGTGAAAAGATGTTTAAAATATGTTAGAATGCAAGAACATATTTTATTTGATATATTACAAGTGTTGGATAATTTATATAATTAATTGTTATAATTTATTTATATAATTTTATAAATAAATAATTATTCTAGACATTTTATTTGGATATATTGGACATAAATAGATGGATATAAATTAGAGGACTTAAAGTATAATAATAATGTGGTATTAGTTAATTTAAAAGACCTGTAATAATTAAATCATGGTAAAATTTATTAAAACAATTTTTATAAATTTATATTTTGGACATAATTAATATTCTGGAATGGCACGAATTTTTATGCAAATATAAATTTGATATTATGATAGTACGTCTCAAGACGATTCCGTGCATATAAAGAACTCGAAAAACGAATGTAAAACGAAGGAGATATGAATTTTACGAGATACCGATAACTATTTATATAAAATCTGTTTTTATAAATTTTAACAATCTGATCAGAATTTAAAACTGTGTTTTGAGGGCTTTCGGGTCCGAATTGACTTAAGTATAAAACTACAATGTTACTCGGAATGATATTTTACTATAGAATCGCAAATTTCTAAGCCCGGAAGTATGTTAAATATGAGTAAAACATCATTAAACTTAGATAACTTTTTATACAAAATTTCCTGCATTTAATACAAATAGTGTGAGCTGTTAGAAAATTAAAATAGCATTTACGAGCGTTTTCGGGTCCGTCTAGACTATAAAAACCTTACAAAATAATATAGTATTACTTATATAATATTTATACATGTTTTTTACTTTGTAAATATTATTTTACAAACAAATTAAACTATATAAAAAATGCCGTTACAAAAATAATAAAAATATTAAATCAAACGTTATCGACATCGGACAAAGTTAATATTTTTACAAGTACATATACATAGACATTAAATGACGAACGTAACTTAAATATTGTTTCAACACTTATAATTTAAACAAAACTATTAGGTGGTGATATAACTTAATAATTTACATTGTTGTATTTATTTTACATACATTACACTTATACGACATATAATTAATTATGTGTTTCAGCTATTTGTGACGTCATTCTTTGTTGATTGTTGCTACATTCGATACCTTCATTTTAGGTGAGTTCATAGCTCCATTTTTTCATGATTATAATATCTTTACAACTTTTGGGGTAAGAAACATGCATTGTTTTACATTTAGACGCAAGTACACTTTTAAACAAATTACGAGTTTGCCTAAGTAGCGATAACCCACCAAGCCCACTATCATGAACTGTTAATTACATTGTGTAAGCGCGAGTGTTATAAATAAATCTATTTGGGATTGACATCCCCGTTCGGGTGAGTAGCTCTCACTAGTTCAACGGATTGTACTAACGGACGTATACCATGTCAGATTTGGGATGTTACGGGTTGACATCTACACGGGGCATACATTGGCATTAATTTGCATCCATTCATGTCGAGCGTCAGTGTCATGAGCTTAGGGAATCGTAATTACATTTTGTGATATTGTATGTGTTACATGTCATCCACTTTGAAATCTTGTGGTCCAACACTTTATACATACATAAACCTGTGAATTCACCAACTTTATGTTAACGTTTTAAAACATGTTTTTCTCAGGTGAATAAGATGTTTGACTTAACTGATGTGCATTGGAGTCTAGACTTTTCAAGAATACATTCATGGATTTATACAAATCAAATCTCGTTGTATTATTTCATGCTTTTCATTGTGATGCAAACTTCGAGACAAATGTTATATCAAGTTCAATTTCAAGAAAATCAACGAGATTAGTTTTCAAACGACTCATTTAGAGGTCGTTCTTTCATATCGTGTGCTATTGTATTCATGAAGTAACACTCCCGGACAATATTCCGCTACGACCCATTTTGGGGGTGTTACATGCACCACCCCTAATTCTCACACCGCTACTAGTCATCCTCACACCAGCACCCCTCTTCCTCACACCACCACTTATAGACACCTCAAACCCAATAGTTGGTGATGATGGTGTGGATACCTCTATTGCGGACTTTTTACCATAACTTGTAGACTTTTTACCACCTCTTGAAGACAGACTTAATGTCTTATCACCTTTGGCAGACCTTGCTCACCTCTTGTAGACCTATTGGGAGTACTGACACCACTTGCAAACCCTTCTTCTTTTAATGGACAAGCCCTTTGAGTGTGTCTAGTTGCACCACAAAGCTTACAATGGTTAATTCGACCTTTTACTAAGCCTGGACCTATTACCATCATTTTCAAAAGCATTTATCTTTCTTTTATGTGGTGGTCTTCTAGGAATTATTCTTTTGATTTGAGGTAATGACGTTTGATATGAAGTAGAAGGAAATTGATCCATTCCATTAATTCCCTTAATATAATGGTTGTAAACAGACACAAATCTTTCCTTTCTATTTCCTAAGTGAAAATATAAGCCAGACACCAAATAAAAAAGAGACTTCACAAAACAAATACATTTAGTTTTCAAAAGTTTTACAAAACCAAGTAAATCTAATGAAACAAGATCAATATTTGGAATTTCAGAAAGTATTTCATAGTCATAAGAAAAAGCATCTCTTACAAACACACCACCCTGGTGATATTTTATCAAAAAAGTAGATGATTGAGATTCTGATGCCATCTGAAACAATATCAAACAACAAAGATTGTTAATTTCATAAAAACCCTGATTTTACAAAACCAAAATTATATTTTAAGTTTAAACAATGGCTGAAAAGAATAGACATATAATAATTAAAGAAACAACGTTACCTTTTTTGAGAAGGATGACAACCTTAAACAAACTTGATTAAATTAATTTGTAATTGTTGTTTTTTTTAGAGAAAAGGGGGAGAGAAAAATTGAAAACGAGGGAGTGATATATGGAAACTCATATTGGGCGGGTATTATATGAATTAAGGTTTATTGTGATTAATTAAAAAATCAGAAATATTAAAATAAAATAATAAAGTAATGACACGTAGGAAGTTGACCGGTATCTGATGTGGTCGTTGTACGTAGGTAATTTATTATTCAAGTTTTACTATTTATATTTCGTCGACTTTACCTATTAATAAACACTAATGGGCAGTGTACCCGATCAGTTGTAGGTCCGTTGGTAAGTAGGGCGTCAATCACTAAGAGCGAGTGTTAATACTTAAATCTACCAGTATTTTAGTTATCTAAGTTAGTCCTAATTAATCTTATGTTAAATCTAAATTAAACATAAACTAACGCAAAAGGGGGTTTTCAGCCTGAGAGGCTGGTACGAATTTCAGTTTACTTAATTTAAGATGAGGGCATTTAACACACACAAGTTGATAGACAGAAGATAGAGAAGCAATCAAGCCTAATGTAAGGAAAACGTATTAACCATACTTAATCTAATAAAACGCAGGTTATGTTTATAAGTGCAATGATTGTCTTATCTCGTTGGGGTATATCATTCCTAGGTTTAGACGGTACTTCTTCCTAAACCCTAGACTTGGAAATTCTGTCACAATTAACCAAATTCGCATAAAGCATTCATAGTTGATTATAATATATCTTAGGAAACAGTAATGGTGATCTTATTGAAACCTAGCTCAACGAGACTTTACTAACTTACTGCTTAACGACTCTTTATATACTAATAGTCCATTGTCCAGATCTTTACCCAGGGAATCAAAATGTTATTTGTTAATCCTATGTCACCTGCTAGTCTAACTATTCACTAAACCAAGGGCAAAGACATGTCAATATTTGTGATCCTATTACTCTAGATATATAAATTGCTTATATGGAGAGCCATCCCGGACTCTAGCTAACGCTCTATTTGTATTCCTAGATCCAGTTGAATGATAGGTCGCATACTTAAGCACGTAAACGAGTATAAATTGATAAACATAAAACAACTCACAACGAATAAGCATACAATCTTAAATAAACAAACCAAACATTAAATTATCATAAACATGGCTAATACCTAAAGGTATTAGCCAATAGCCATTGTAACTATACAAATGTCATAGATGAACGATTAAGGTAAACTAAACAATAATGAACGATACCAAAAACCGAACGCGTATTTAGAGTATAGAAATTACAAGGGTTTTCCTATGGATTGAAGTGCTTTGCAGGACCTTCTTGGCTTCTCTTCTCTTCTAAAAATTGAACTTGGTGGTTAATGCCTTATTCTTAGTCTTTGGTATATTTTTTTGCACACTTAAAATTCGTATTAAGGTTCGGTATTTATAGAGTCTGGAATTTAGTCAATACGTCGTATTGAAAGGGTTCAATACGGCGTATTGGGGTTTCTTGGCGTGGGCTCCACAATTATTATATTCTAGAATATTTCATGACTTGTACTTTAATACGGCGTATGGCTTCTTCTGGATACGGCGTATACATCTTCTCTACGTGGATGCTGAGTGAAGTTTAGGGCACGGATACGCCGTATCTTCCTTGATGGATACGGCGTATAGATTGTCAGAACAGTAGTCTTTATGATATCTTCGTTTAAGCTCCAAAATGCGTGCCTTTTGATTAACTTTCACTCTTTGCTCGATAATTACTGAAAATCATAAATATAAGCAATTAAGTATCAATTCATGCCTAAATAATGTAAAACGAGCAATTTAGCTGGGATAAATGATGTTATAAAATAGACGTTATTTGATGTCATCAACATCAAAGGGTTAAAACATACGGAGTAACTAATGTAACTGGTAACCAAATCTTGAGTAACCTCTTTGTAACGTTTTAAACTTTAGTAACTTAGGTGAACATTTTGGCAAACTTTAGTAACATATTTGTCTATTAACCCACATCCCAGAGTCAAATATAAATGCACAAAGATATGTTCATTGCCGTGACAAGAGTCTTTCCACCAATCAATTAAATTTTTTAGCAAATAAATAAATCGACGATAGGCTTTGTATTTCATTTTTCTTGTTCATGCTTTCATACATTAGTTAATAAGAAAAATATGTTTATGTGTCCCCTTTGTGTTTGCAAGCTTAGTACATGAAACACATGTATCTCAATTGATTCCAGTTCTATGTTCTTACCTTCTGACATATGTGTATGGATGATAATACTAATAATTTTTATTTATTATCCACTACCTATATAAAACAAGATTTTGAAAATCTGACCCTCTTTCAAAATTCTAAAAGAATTACACGGGGACTTTATTTTTAATCAACAGTCCATATTCATTTTCATCTTTCAGCATTTACTGTTAACAAAAAACCCCCAAAAAACACACCTACACTACGAAAATTTCCCTAAATCCTCCAAGCAAGAACAAAATCATTAACTTGTAACCGGTTTTTTTTGCAAAACAAATAATTGTTTCATCATCAAAACCAACCTCGCAATCCATGGATCAAATAACTGATCCATCATCAAATAAGTGTTCCATCATCAATGATTCACAAAACCACAAAAAACGGACGAATAAAGGTTTGATGATTTCAGAAAAACCCTAATTTGATTTTTCATAAAAGATCAAACCATTCATTATTTTAGCAAGAAAACCCCAATTTGATTTTTCATCCGTTGTGGTTTCATCAATTCTTTGATTTGCGATTTGTTTGATTGATTAGTTGATGATTTATATGATACCCTTGCTTTTATTTTGATTCAATTTAATTTTGATGACATTTAAAATAATTAAATTTTTTTATTGTGTTAAGGACGGAGATGATGAAGCATCATGAGGTGTTTACCGAAGGTATTTAGTATACAAATCATTGCTGTAAAAGCAGCGTTTGTAATTTTGTTTAATTTTATTATAAATTCGTTTATTTTAACTATAGGTTGAACAAGTGAAACTCTATTGTCATGATCTTTATGCAATGGTATGTATTTTTTATTAGTTTTAATATTTGAATGAATTATTTGAATTTGTATCAGTGTTTTAGTTTTATTTTTTACTAAACTTATATGATGTATTATATTTGTTTAGTACTAGTCTTAAAAAATAAATACTGCATTTGGGATATTTATAATATGGTTTATAGTAATGGTATAAAAAGTAAGAACTAATCTATCCATGTATTATTTGTTTGAATTTAAAGTACTAATATAGTAACCAAGCTATATGTTTTTTTCCCAAAACCCTATTTGTTTCTCTAGACGCGGTAACCAAGCAATCGCCGATTAGAATTATTGAAAAAAACAGGAATAACTAAATTAATCATAATAATGAATTCGGATACTTGATTAGTAAGACTTATTTTTTTGAATTTTCTTTGTTTTTTTATATAAATCATGTTTCTTTTGGTTTTAAATTTATTAATTCTGTGGTTTTTCATCAACTCAGAGTTAGTTTACATTTAGTATTGATTGAATTAGGTTTTTAACTTGTCTGAAACAACTAGAATTAGCTCAATGAAGATATTTGTTTTGTTTTTTCCTTTGACATGTTTGTGTGTGTATGAATTTATTGTTTGAACACTAATGTTAAATTGTTTATTAATTGGCTTGTACATATTACTACCTCCATATCAAAATTATTGTCTAGTTTTGACTTTCTGAGTCTTTCTTTGTCAACTTTGACCTTAAATATTTTGTTTATGTTACATAATACTTGATGAAAATTATACCAGTGAAAAATACATTTAAAACTCAATTCATTCATATATTATGAATCAAATATATAAATAGCACAAACAAGAATATTCAAGGTCAAAGTTGACAAAGAAAGACTTAAAAGTCAAAAGTGGACAATAATTTTGAAACGAATGTAGCAGTGTTTTCAAATGCTTATAAAGTTATAAGCACTTAAACAAGCAATTTTAGGCTCCCTCTAAAGCTGTTGCGAGGAGGAAATCTTATTCTTGAAAAGGTAATCTTTTAATTCGCTTTTCTGCATTTAGTTTCATTGGTATATGATTAGAGGATATAATATCTAACTGTAGCAACCTATCATTGTGGTATATTGTACTTTCTGCTTTTTATTTGCTCAAGAAAGTCTTAACATGTTTATGTTCTTATGTTCATTTTTTTTTTCAGGTCATGTATTTTCATTTGGAGAGTCAATAATGTTGGCTCTTGCAAATATGGTTTTCTAGGTTTAAGAAAATATTAAATTTGTGCAGAAATCCATACTAATGTTTACTATACAATTGATTATTTACATGCGAGCATTTAAGGAATTCTAAGTTACAATAATTTTCTTTTATGTTGTTTGAAATGGCAAAGTTAATTTCAACTAAGACGTGTTGCTAAAAGAGTTGTTGGAGCGATGGAAATTAGGCTTGGAGGTTGATGTGCCATTTTGGAACGTTCAGTTTTACATTTATAAAAGCCTAACCGCCTAGACTATTCCTATACACTAAATAGTGTACCCTATCGTGTAGTAGTGTAGTGATTGGTAAATACGGTTGTCGACCCTAAGAACGGTGTGTATTCTCTAGTTGTCAAATCGAAATGACAATCTACCTAAGAAAGCAATGAAATGACATGTTGTGCTTAAGATCCACGTGATCGTTTTTAAGAAACACAAAACAAATGATACAATGTCAATTAATTAGGAGGAATGAACACATTTACTTAATCAATTTCCCTATGTCTCTTAATCATAATCCTATGTGTTATGTTTAATTCTCGTTTTAATTGGTAGTTCTAATATCATTAGGTCCGATTTCTAGCCGCCACATAACCTATTATTTGTATGATCTCAACCCCGTTACTCACGGAAGTTGGGCATTGATGTGTTTCCACTACGAGTTTTAAATTTATAACAATGATTAAAAAGAAACACATACCATACACGCAGGAAACACGAAAGTAAAGAATTTTTTCATGAGAAATAAACAGACGCACTGAAAAATCAGACAACTCACACAAATTTCAAAATTTTAAAAACAACAAAAAGGTTATCGACGGCTACAAAGCAGTCACGCCAAAGATTTCCAGGCTGACACACGTATGAAATGCACAACACGCCAGGAAACACGACTTACCCAAAAATAACCATATGAACTCCCACATGCCCCATGTTAAGCACATAGTAAAAGCCTCATGGTTAGGTCGACATCTTAATAATAAAAAAAGAGCTTTTCATCATTAGGCAAGAGTCCATCACCATACCTCACAAACAGTCAATTTACTAATGGATTCAGGAGACTTGATAACGTATAAGATGTTTAACCTAACTAGCTAAAGCACATACACTCATAATAAGCCCAAGATAAGCCCACGAGGGCTAGGGACTCGTAACAACTCGCATGGGAAGCAACTTCTTAGGCCATACATCAGCAAGGACAAAGCCTGGCGAACGCGCCTATGCAGCCTCTAGACTGCGATCTTATCCCAAAGGCCATTACAACAGACAACACGTGTCATTAACTCATTCGACTATGAGGTAGTGCTACGAACAGTGCGCTGAGCACATGAAGACGTTTATGGATCAGTCCATGAACATAACATAGCCAATGATAGCATACCACGTGTCATCCTTATCCCATCCCTCGGATGCCCACCACGTGGACCATCCTCAAACCCTCAGATCGCATTTTATGGGTTGCACGCAACCCTAAATGCGTCCCTACGAATACAAGATCATTTCCTCGAATTGGTCCCAACTCCGAGGCAACAACCAATATTCTATGCCTAAAAATATACATAACATTTTAGTCGCCGTCGTGAATGTTACCCCAACTCGTGAATTCGATCACACCTTGAGGTCCTTACCGAACGTGAGAAACCAAACGATCGACTATCACAAACCACTCTACGTACCTCAGTAAACAAAAACCCCCCCCCCCACCCCCCAAATAAAAAAACTAAACCGTCTAAATCGAATCAACCAGCACAAAACCGATCGACGGAGTCTGGTTCTCCGTTCATGTCCATCGGTTGTCGAGTTGAGTGGTTTCGAGTTGGTTTTGACCGATGTTTAGCTTAAAGGCGGTTTTATATTCTCTTTACTTTGAAGTTTGAACACAAAACTGGCGTGCTAAAAATATTATATTTAGTCATAACAATATAGGCCATGTGCAAAGATAAATTATTTTATTCGGTATGAAAATAATACGAGTAAGTCACAACTCACAACCAAACTCTTATCAACCATAAATATAAAAATAAAACCAGTCTACAACTTATATAAAAAACGTTACGCAAACAGTAAACAAAAAAAAAAGAAATAAAATTATTACTAGCATCATATAAACACCACCGTCGCCGACCGCCGGTGAACTTTAATCAAAGATTCATATTTTCGTGTTATCGATCATTAAGGTAGTATTCGTACTCGTTTCTCTAGGTGTTTGGTAATGATAGGTACATTGCGGCAATGTATAATTTTATTAACTTTTTGCTGATTTAGTTATTGCACTTTTGGTGTTTGTAAAAATTGAGTGAATTGTGTGTGTAATTTGTATGCGCATTCGGTTTGAATATCGTTAACTATGACTCTATGTAGGGAATTCGTAAATAGTTAGTTAGAATTTATTATATGTGTTTTTTTGTTTGTAATACGCCCTGATGATATATACAAACTTCATGTGTGGTCAGGGGTGGGGGCACACTTTCACAATTTTTAGAAACTACACTACAAATTGATGTGCCTGGGGTGGTTTTGGGGGGGGGGGGGGGGGGGGCTATTTTTCGCATAGGGGGTACGTGCCCACTGTGCCCCCCTCTTGTCTCCGCCACTGTTTGGTTGGTCTAAGGCTACATCTAGCAGGTCAACAGCCTTGGTATTGAAAAGCTTGTATGCAATTCACCACTAGTGCGTGTTTTGTACTTCTGTCAATTGTATTCCTGCCCATAAAAGGTGCAATTTGTTAGGAATAAAATCTCTCACAAGGACTTATACATGTAAAGTACTAATGGAGTTAGTATTGCCAGTACCAAAACTTAGTACTGCAGTGTTTAATTAATACTGCTAGTAGAAAAGGGTTAGTATGCTGATGTCAAAGTGCTGAATTATGGATAAGGATGCATGGGAGATTATTTCGGATGTTTCTTTTGAATGTAATGATCCTAAAAGATAGGCTGTTATCTTTGTAAAGGACTCCTTGTGTTCTATAAAAGGAGATCCTAAGTTTTAGAATAGATATACTTTTCAAGTGATAAGAATACTTAGAGAAAAATTGTAATAGCTTCAAGGTTTTTGTAACCCCAATACTTCAAGAGTACTCGTATTATTCAAATAATATTGAAGCAGTGTGTTTAGTGTTCATTGTTTGTTTTGGTTATTACTGTTCCATTATTAATAAAACACCTCTAGAGTATCATAGTGTAGATTCCGATCCACTTTGTAATACATACTAAGTCTCAATCTTTGTTATTTTGGATTCTTCAAGCGTAACAAACACTTTACTACGTAAAGAATCGATCAAGGTGTGGATAGCACCCCCCCCCCCCCCCCTAGTGGTATGGCTTTGAGAAACTTTGATCTAGAGAAAAATGGAGTTAGAAAACTCTCAGAACAATGCGTTGGCAAGTTCCTGCTCAATAGGAGAGTATGAGATTGTGGGAATTCAGAATCAAGCGTACTTTAGATCAAGATTATGCATTATGGGGAGTAATCGGAAAAAGGGAAATTTCGTGGGTACCTATTCCTGTTACAGCACTAGAATCTGGTCCATCAACAGCATTGAAGATGACTGTGCCCTCTACAACTGAAGAAAAGATTTGCAAAAAGAATGATGTAAAGGCCAGAAGTCTTCTGCTCATGGGCACGTATGAACATCAGCTTACCTTTACCAGTATGTTGATGCTCAATCTATGTTTGCTGCCATTAAAGCCAGATTTGGAGGGAATGAAGCAACAAAGAGGACTCAAAAGGCCCTACTGAAACAACAGTATGAAAACTTCAATGCTTCAAGCTCAGAATCACTTGATTCTATATTTAACAGGCTTTAAAAGCTTGTTAGTAGATTGGCAATTCTGGGTGTAGTTACTCCTCCAGAAGATCTAAATGTTAAATTTTGTGAACTTACCTTCTGAGTGGGATACTCATGTGGTAGTCTGGATGAACAAACCCGACTTTGATACTATGGGTTTGGATGATTTGTACAACAATTTTAAAATTGTTGAACAAAAGGTTAAGAAATCTACTGCTGATAACAATGATGATAAGAACTTGGCATTTCTAACCACTTCCAGTCGAAGCAGTGTCATAATACTAAATTATATTGATAACAACTAGAGTTAGTACTGGCACCACCAAGGTTAATACTGCTAGTACTGAAAACTAGTACTGTAGTTTTAGTGATGCCACGTTAAAACAAATGATACAATGTCAATTAATTAGGAGGAATGAACGCATTTAGTTAATCAATTTCCCTATGTCTCTTAATCATAATCTTATGTGTTATGTTTAATTCTCATTCTAATTGGTAGTTCTAATACCATTAGGTCCGATTTCTAGTCGCCACATAACCTATTATTTGTATGATCTCAACCCCGTTACTCACGAAAGTTGGGCATTGATGTGTTTCCATTACGAGTTGTAAATTTATAACAATGATTAAAAAGAAACACGTACCATACACGCATGAAACACGAAAGTCAAGAAATTTTTCATGAGAAATAAACAGACGCACTGAAAAATCAGACAACTGACACAATTTTCAAAATTTTAAAAACAACAAAAAGGTTATCGACGGCTACAAAGCAGTCACGCCAAAGATTTCCAGGCTGACACACGCATGAAATGCACAACACGCCAGGAAACATGACTTACCCAAAAATAACCATATGAACACCCACATGCCCCATGTTAAGCACATAGTAAAAGCCTCATGGTTAGGTCGACATCTTAATAATAAAAAAGATCTTTTCATCATTAGGCAAAAGTCCATCACCATACCTCACAAACAATCAATTTACTAATGGATTCAGGAGACTTGATAACGTATGAGATATTTAACCCAACTAGCTAAAGCACATACACTCATAATAAGCCCAAGATAAGCCCACGAGGGCTAGGGACGCGTAACAACCCGCATGGGAAGCAACTTCTTAGGCCATACATCAACAAGGACAAAGCCTGGCGAACGCGCCTATGCAGCCTCTAGACTGCGATCTTATCCCAAAGGCCATTACAACAGACAACACGTGTCATTACCTCATTCGACTATGTGGTAGTGCTATGAACAGTGCGTTGAGCACATGAAGACGTTCATGAACCAATCCATGAACATAACATAGCCAATGATAGCATACCACGTGTCATCCTTATCCCATCCCTTGGATGCCCACCACGTGGACCATCCTCAAACCCTCAGATCGCATTTTATGGGCTGCACGCAACCCTAAATGCGTCCCTACAAATACAAGACCATTTCCTCGAAATGGTCCCAACTCCGAGGCAACAACCAATATTCTATGCCTAAAAATATACATAACATTTTCGTCGCCATCATGAGTGTTACCCAAACTCGTGAATCCGATCACACCTTGAGGTCCTTACTGAACGTGAGAAACCAAACGATCGACTATCCACAACCCCTCAACGTACCACACGTAAACAACACCTAAACCGTCTAAATCGAATCAACCAGCACAAAACCGATCGACGGAGTCTGGTTCTCGGTTCATGTCCATCGGTTGTCGAGTTGGTTTTGACCGATGTTTAGCTTAAAGGCGGTTTTATATTCTCTTTACTTTGAAGTTTGAACACAAAACTGGCGTGCTAAAAATATTATATTTTGTCATAACAATATAGGCCATGTGCAAAGATAAATTATTTTATTCAGTATGAAAATAATAAGTCACAACCAACCATAAATATAAAAATAAAACCAGTCTACAATTTATATAAAAAACGTTACGCAAACAGTAAACAAAAAAAATAAAAAAATAAAATTATTACTAGCATCATATAAACACCACCGTCGCCGACCGCCGGTGAACTTTAATCAAAGATTCATATTTCGTTATCCGATCATTAAAGGTATTATTCGGTACTCGTTCTCTATGTGTTTGGTAATGATATGTACATTACGGAAATGTATAATTTATTAACTTTTGCTGATTTAGTTATTGCCACTGTGTTTGTTATAATTGATTGAATATGTTGCTGTTGTAAATTGTAGCGCATCTGTTTGAATATCGTTAACTATGACTCTATGTAGGGAATTCGTAAATAGTTAGTTAGAAATTTATATATGTGTTTTTTGTTTCGTATACGCCCTAGATATATACAAACTTCATGTGTGGTCAGGGGTGGAACCAGAAAGTTTCGGTCAAGGGGGCACGCTTTCATAATTTTTAGAAACTACACTACAAATTGATGTGCCTTGGGGGGGGGGGGGGGGGGGGGGGGTATTTTTTTCGCTAGGGGGGTTCGTTTTGCCCACTTTTTATGTGCCCCCCCTTTGTCTCCGCATGTTTTGTTGGTCTAAGGCTAATTCTAGAAAAACTTATCATAAATAAAAGACAAAACACACACCACTAGCTCAACAGCCTTGGTATTGAAAAGCTTGTATGCAATTCACCACTAGTGCGTGTTTTGTACTTCTGTCAATTGTATTCCTGCCCATAAAAGGTGCAATTATCTTGAAGTCATGACTGTTAAGTTTTAGCATAGCGAATAGAATACCACTTTTAACATAGGGCTATGGTAGGGTTGACTGAAATTTGTTAATGCCACATCGTCTGTCATGTGCCATGTAGTTTGCCTCATGATGTAGGTCGGAAAGTAACATATGAAACAAGCTTGAATGAACAATGGACATTCATGGAACACCAACAAAACAATCGATCTGTTTATTAGTTTATTTGAAGCGTAGATATATGTATATGTATATATTATGGGTTGTCTTTCATCGTTCTGTTATAGTGCTACTTGTCATGTGTGTGGTATCACACTTCTATGAGAGGGATCTGACTAGTTTTTTGCTGTATAGTTACTTGGTGTTGGATTTTCATTGCCATGTCATCGTTAAGGTCAACATCAAGGGTCGTGGGACAGTTGATTAGACACAAAACTGGTGGCAAACGGTTAATTAGATGTTTACAGAATAACCCTGAACTGGAGAACTGTGTTCAGAGTCGGTGTTTTAGGAGCATTGGAAGTATCGAAACGTTACCATCTTCCAGTCATATTGTTGGCAGTACTCATAAGGAATCTCCCTTATCATTGCAAAGTACGTCTTCTGGTATTCTTATTCAAAGGAGGGGATTTCTTGGCTGTGGTGATGGCGATGAGGGAAGTAATGTTTTGTCCAAAATTCATGAGGAAAAACGTATTATGGGGTAATTTTTCAACTTCCCCCTTTTTTTTGTAATTCTAAACGGATATGAAACTCTATAATAACTTGTTATCTGAACTTGAAAAGATAAGCCATGCTTGTAAAATGGGGGGTGTTTGGCATTGTGTTTCGAAAGTGTTAATTGGATTAATATAGGAAAACAAATAATTAGTGTTTGGACGTGCTTCTGCAGTTTGAAATTGTGATAATCTGATAATCAACTCCTTGACTGTTTTACATGTAAAATGATCCCTATGTATAATCAGAATCAGTTTCGTTGCACCTATTTCTAAACTTGTCTTTTGACCCATGATAGTCAAAATCAGTTCCACTATAACCAAACTTCAGAAACTGATCGTCTGTCTTTTTTTTATTTATTTTATGCTTCGCTTGTTTGCTTTTGCCCGTGTCCCCCTTGTCTTTTTGCGCCTTACCTGTTGTGTTATGTATTGTGTTCTAGTGTGGCGACTGCGTTTATATGTTTTGTCCTTTTTCCCGTAGTTCTTTGTTGCTTTGGTGTCTTTTTCCTTTGTATGGGTATTTGCTTGCTTCGTGCCTTTGTGTTTTAGTTTCTTGTTTTAGTTTCCCTTTCGTGGTTTGTTTGTGTGTTTGATTGGTTTCAAATTTTTTTTATGTTGGTCTTTGCTTGTATGCTTGTGTGCATGTATGCTTGCTTCTCGTCGTTGTTTCGATTTATGCCTTGTCCATGTTATTGCTCACTTGCACACTTACACTGGCCGGAGGTCCCCCCGGAAGCAGTCTCTTTACTCTCGGGTTTAGCCTGGAGGTAGGGGTAGGATCTGTCTACATTTCACCTCCCCCATACCTCGCTCCAGCGGGATTGGGTATGTTGTTGTTGTAGAAACTGATCATCTGTGACTTGTAAAATCAGTAATTAGATAACCACTTTCAAATACACAGTGCCAAACAATTCCTAAATTCTTCATTGAACCGTTAATTGCTTAACTTGTATTGCGTGATCCCCTTTCGTTTTAGGTATTCCCCTGAGCAGTTATTTGCAGTAGTTGCTGCTGTTGACATGTATCAGGATTTTCTTCCCTGGTGTCAACGATCGGACATAATTCGACGTCATTCAGATTCATCATTTGATGCTGAGTTGGAGATTGGTTTTAAGTTTCTTGTTGAAAGCTACGTGTCTCACGTGCAATTGGTAAAACCGAAAATGGTTAAGGTGAGGTTTTGTTCTTTCTAAACCTATATAATGTTTATAGGCGGAACACATTTATATCAGAACATATTAATTTTCAATGGTGCAATACTTTTGATCGTTAAATACTGATCTATATTGTCTTTGCTTATGCTATAATTGCAGACGACTTCATCACAAAGCAGCCTTTTTGACCATTTAATAAACGTTTGGGAATTCAATCCAGGGCCTGTTCCAGGAACATGTGACCTTCATTTCTTTGTGGATTTTAAGTTCCAGTCACCCTTATACTCGCAGGTAATGGTCATTTTGCAACTTTGGAAATATATTACGAAGTTTTGATATCTTAATGATTTCTTGAATTTATGCCAGGCCACTGTTTTGCTCTATTTTTATGTGTTTCCTGTGTTTTTTCTGTTTTGTCCTCTCTTAAGACTCTAATATAGCATATAGGACACTTCAAATAGGTAATGGACATGTTTTGTTAGCTCTAGATTTAGTCTATGCATTTCTTATTATCTTTACTTTCGCTTCGGATTAGAGGTCACCAACAATTGAGGGCACTGGTTAAGTTTTTTTTGCCTGTTCGATTTCTATTTTAGGTCGATTGCAACCATGCTAAACCAGACACCATTAATGCATTCAAAGACTGTTAGTGAACCATTTTCATAATTGCATTTCTGTCATTCATTTATAGCCTTAAGCCACCAAGTCACCAACAAATCCCTCCAACTCACCCGCAATCTACATGTGTGCAGGAGATCTCAAAATAAGTAAAATTGGGATTGTGCCTCTAATACTCATTTGTTGGACATTTATACCGGAAACTCTCAATCAATTGTTAATGTGAGCAAGCTCTGCTTCACACTCTCCAGGGCTAAATTGCAACTTTGAAAATCCACTTTTTGAAGCTGAAAGGGATAAACTGTATTAGGTGACGAAGTTTAGGATTTGAGTGGTAAGATGAGGTGAGGGTGTAAAATAATTTGAGTATCCCTTTCTTGCTTTTTTCCATCTTCTCATATAGCTGCCTCGCATATTGCAAGACTAACCTACTTATTTAAACAACTTGTCACTGCTAATAATAAATCACAAATATCAGATAACATAATATCCGGACAATTCTAAAGTCATGGATGCTAGAATAAAGCGATTTAAGAGGTTGTAAGCTATAGAATTACACTTTGGGTGAGTTTCAACCTGTTCTATTCTTAGCTGGGTTTCCTTGTATGACCCACGGGAGATAACACATAACCAAATCGATTCATTCATAAGCGGGTCTGGATTCCCACCTCTAGATTAGATATAATGCGGGCATACTGCAATATGGCCTCTAAATTAACTCTAGATTTAGCCAAGACAAATATAAATTGTAATTGCTGTGTTCTGTTTCTGTTGTTTACTACGAGTAATTATTTTTTTCTCTGCGCGTTGCTTTGGAATTTGATAACCTAGTTGTGATCTACAGATGGCATCCATGTTCTTCAAGGAGGTGGTCTCTCGGCTAGTTACTTCATTCAATGACCGTTGTCGTTTGATATATGGGCCTGGGGTTCAAGTTACTGAAAAACTTATTGAGCGAAGGATGTAACACTTTTAACTGGTAAACAACACAAGGAGCGCATGTAAGTTTTCATAAAGATCGCAAAGGTTGCAAATTGGGAGGTTGGGTAACGGGTCAAAAGGGGTAAATATTCGGTGTTGATTATCAACACTTTTCTATGTTCAATAGTTTATGCACTAGTAAATAGCTGGTATGTCGAATACGATTAGTAATAATATTATATTTGCAATAATAATATAACGTTTGAATAAAATGTTAGGAGGTTTCTTGCATTTTCAGTACACCTTGGGTAACTTTTGACTCGTTTGTTCTGTTTCTATAAAGGGTTTGCGAGATTTTTTGTAATTGAGATATAGCAGAACTCAAATTGAATCTACCAATTCTCAAGTAAATAGGTTGTATTACCACCTCAAAGCACCTCTACAGTTCGATTTTGTTGACATTGCAGGCTAAAAGGTTTTTGGAGTATGGATCCTGAATCTGAATCTTGAATATATTACAGTACGGGTAGACTACTTTCTGATTCTTTTGGTATTGTCCAAAGCCATTGATCGATTCAAGATCGCGGGGATTCATTGTCGAGACTATATATTGCCAAAGTTGTGCTCACATTCGACTTTGTCTTCAGAAGCCATATGTAGGCCTTTCACTAATTGTGCACATTTCTCTTAGAATGTATCTCAAAAGCATTGGTTTATGTCTTGCTATTGGCTTTTAAGCACTTGTAGACAACATTTAAAGTTGCCAATACTAATGATTACTTCGGAATAAGAACTCCAAAAGAATACTCTTGTTTTTAAGCGAACTAACAAAAATGCTGTACGCTTTTGGAACTATAATCATAGAAGTCTATAATGCAACTCAACTGTACCATTCTGAGCAGTTGCAAAGCATAAATTATGTGTTATTAAGTCTGTTGGCTTAGTTGTGATTGTCAAATATGTGTTAATAAGATGTTTCATAATGAAGTGTAACTCTGATATGATACAATTTTAATCAAGTATATGTTTACAACATGAAATCAGTCTGGATCCAAACTATATTGTATCAAAGGTGAAAAAACCATAAAGACTCGACTAGCCGCAAATAACGCATTATGGCAAACAATGCAGACTTGTAGATCCAGAAATGGTTGATTTTGCGCAGACTTAGCGAGTCCGTGAAGAGATGTGGTAAATTTGTCAGTTGTAAGCTGTATTATCGTCTTTTGTAAGTGTTGGACACCGGAAGACTAAACCCACATGTTATATTTGACCTCCCTGGAGTTCATTCTCCGGGAAACTCC
The DNA here is from genome assembly GCA_026074375.1 of Tanacetum coccineum. Taxonomy (NCBI): domain Eukaryota; kingdom Viridiplantae; phylum Streptophyta; class Magnoliopsida; order Asterales; family Asteraceae; genus Tanacetum; species Tanacetum coccineum. The sequence goes on from BQNB010008099.1 coordinate 18,970, forward strand.
GCCTAACCGGTGGATTCAGAGTCTCGAGACCAGTACACAAAAATGTTGTGACCATTGCAAGAAATGAATACTGGTCAGAGGTCTGGCTACTCATGTCTTGTGTAGTTAATGCAACCATATACCAGTAAAGCTATATATACAATTGATCTGTAATATACTGAATCACAAATTTCTACCTTATGAGCAAACTGCATACAAATTATATATGCTACAACAAAACCAAACACTTCTGCTTAACAAAACACATGCTAATTCTTGTGAAAAAACGGTTTTTTCTTTCCCGTGAGCATGAGCGAAAACTTTGGCATAAACGTCCTCTTCTTCTTCTTCAACAACCCCTTAATATCAGGAGACGTGTCATCATCTGCGTTACTTTTACTTTCGGGTGCACCACCCTTCGTGTTAGACTTAGCATTAACCGATGAAGGGTTATGTGCAGGTGTATCTTGGTTTCCTTTTTGGCTAAAACCACGAAACAACCCTCCACGACCATCTTCTTTTCGTTTTGGATCACTTTCTCCCTTCTCTTTTCTAAGCTCTTCTTCAATATTCATCTTTGTTTCTTTAGCCATTTCCGCCTTTTGTAATGCAGCATTCAAAGCTTCCTTTTGTGCAGCCAATTCAGAATTAAGCAGCGTAAGTTTATTTAAACATTGCATTTCTGAATCTTTTGCTTCATCAATTTTCAACATTGCATCCGATACTCGTTTACTAGCCGCTTGTTCTGCCTCGTAGCCACGTTTACTTAACTCATAATATTCCTCTAAAGAAATTGTAACCCCGTCATTTTTTGGACCACGACCCGACTCGGTCTCGTGTAGGGCATTAATAGCCCCTAATGCCAACTTTTCTTTTGCTCGTGCAGCCTCAATTTCATTCTGCGTTGAAGCGAGCTGGTCCTCTATCGAGTTCACACCACCCTTAGCTTGCTCAGCTGCTTCTTTTGCTTTATTAAACACTGCACGGGCTTCTTCCACCAACGACTTAGCCTTCTTGGTATCTTCAGTTGCTTTTTGTAATTGTTGTGGAAGCTCCACGAGCTTTTCGCGAGCTTCTTTATCTTTTTTTCTAATACTATCTAGCTCTAATTTAGTCCGTTTTAGTTCAGATTCAAGATTCACTACTGCTCCCGCTCCTAACCCTTTTTGCTTCCTGATACCCGTTAGAACTTTTTTTTCACTCTCGAGCTTTGCAGTTAACGATGTTTGAGTGGTTTTCAAACACATGATCTGTTCGTTTGCTATTTCGATACTATGTTTAACTTCATCGAGATTCTTTTTAGCGATAGCAACACCTGAGGATATATCTTTACGCGTAAACTTGTCTGCTTCGTCCTCTTCTGGCATTTTGCCTTGCATATAAACCGCTAACTCGTCTTTTAACTTTTGAAGCACACCCGAAGCCGTTTCTAGCTTTGATTTCACATCTTTCGCTATCGGTATTTGTTCTTTAACTTTTTCTAATTCTTCTTCTGTTCGTTTTATCTCTTGTTCCCAATTCAATGCCTCTTGATCTCGTTCATTCAATTCTTGAACTCGATGTTCTTCTGCTTCTAAATGGGACGCATGTGTCTCTTCTATCGATTCTTTCGTTGTTACTAATTGAATGGTTAAACTTTCGACTTCTCTCTCAACTTCTTTAGCTGCAGACACAGCTTCTTGAGCTTTTTGTAAAGCAGAATCTCGTTCAGATATTAAAATTTGGTAATCTTTACGGGTTTCTTCAAGGTCGTTTTTTGCTGTTACGAGTTCCGAAGCTGCAGCTTGGTGTCTGGCTTTGGCCAATTCAAGCTGTGTTTTGGCAGCTACGCTTGATTCGTCATTAATTCCTTGTTCCATTTCTGAGACTCGTAGTTGTGCAAGCTCGGAATCTTGTAATGCTTGGTGTTCCTCAGTTAGTGCTCTTTCAAGGTTTAGTTTTAATTCTTCTATGAGTCTTTTGGTACTGTTGAGATCACGTAAGGCTTGTTCTTTTGCTTCTTCAGCTGCCTCAGCCCTCTTTCTCAATACGGGTATTTCTTCTTGTGCTTTCTCGAGTTCTTCTTCTATGTACTGGCGTCTCTGCATTACCCAAAAAAGTTTAAGAAAGCACTTAAATGATAGTAAAATGTTTTGGTTTGCTTAATTTAAAACTACTTATATGCTTTAAAAATAAGGAGGTATCAACCTCCATTTTTTGAAGTGCTTATTTGCTCTAAAATAAGTAAACATACAGTTTTTTCCAAACACTCAAAACTGCAAGTCTGCTAAGAAAATCAACAGATAAGCAATCCAAACACCCTCTTATAGGGGTGTTTGGAACTGCTTATTTAAGTTGTTATCAGCTTATTATCAAAGTTAATAAGCAGGTTTGAGTGTAAGGATGAAACTGTTAATCTGCTTATTTTAAAGCAAATAAGCGCTATAAAATAAGTAGGTTGATACCTAGTAATATTTGGAGTACGCAAGTAGTTTTTTTTTATGAACGGCAATTTTTCTATCTCACAAATATATATTTCACACATGCCTCCAGCGAGGCTTGAACCCACAACCTTTTGGTTAGTGGGGAACTCACTTATCACTAGACCAAAGTCCAAGTGGCGTTTCAACTTTTGAATATATGGCATACAAACCGATCAATGTCGGTCGCAATTTCTTTGAATATATGGTGTTTCAACTTTTTTTATCGGCAATTTCTCTATCCGGTTTTGTGGTTTTTATTATTGGTGTGCTACTTATGTTCCACATATATTAATATTTGTTCT